>CM059199.1:68349308-68414127 GCA_030323885.1 Branchipolynoe longqiensis | reverse complement strand
TCAAATCCATCACAACCTTTCGGCGCCAGATCTAAATCAATGTATAGATATAGATCAAAAGTGATAAGCAGCAATAACATAAATAAAATATAAATGCAATAATATTTAATGTGCATTTTTCTTAATGTTGCTCTACCAGCAAGAAAAGCCATATTTGTGGTGATTATGCATCAGATCCATAATCACAGTGAATTATATATTATGCATATATGTATATTGTATACAAACAATATATCCAAATGATGTACAACAGTCCCCACAGGCCCTCCTCCTCCAGTGGCAAGTAGAAGTATGTGAGTGCGTTACAGACCAGCATATACCCCCATGGTTGTCTGGAGGTGCCCTATTGTTTGGGATTTACTGCTATACCAACAGCACCTGTGGTGTTCCAACTATCATGGGCAGTTCTGGCCTGTAGCCATTCATTGTCACTAATGAATTATTTCCTAATATTCATTGCTAATTTACTCAATCTGGTCCCAACTAAATGTCCTGGAAATATTCAGGAAATTAGATATAATCTTTTGCTTTCTAGTCATGTATTCATGTATTCAAATATGGAAATATCCCAAAACTCAGTGTGTCAGAGCCAAAACTGTCAAACTGCACATTAATCTCATATAGGATTAGACCTTGCTCATCGGTCCGTAAACACAGCACGAGGCGGTGAGCGGAGAAGCATGTAACCCTGTGTCGTGACTTATAACCACCACACCCAATTTCTAAGACCAATGCCTGCTGCCCCGAGATGGCGTGCCCTAGATACGTCGTGCGACACATACCAAACCAGGCATCTAGAACGTTCCACAGGCCTTTACATAAATAACCTACATTACACTAATATTGATATAAAACTCCATTTTATATTTCACATTCATTTGGTAAAGTTGCAGGAAGTTTGAATGTAGGTAGTATTCGATTAAACAATGAGTCACATTTTGGCGTATGCACAGAAGCTATGACTCCGGATTGCATAAACGAACACATTCGGGGTGAAAAAAATGGTGGCTTAATCCAAAACTAGTTTTTTTGTAATAAGCAATATAACTACAGTAAAATAGGATTTAAAGTATGTTATGATTGCATAGTTTAGTAATATTTCCATTTCATTAATCTGGGTTATTACAAGAAGAAACATTTTAAAAACCACTTAGGACTGGTACTGGTAGCTGCTATCCTACAGGACGGTACCAGTGCAAATGTGATGTCATCACTCCTAACACCCCGAGCCAAGGGTTACGGGGGTCGTGTCGTTTTGCACATGGCACGTGTGTATTTAGACTTGACTCGCCTTGTTCTATTTGAAATCCTAGCAACTCAGATGGCCGAGTCGCCCAGGACGTCATAATCGAATCAAGAGCATCAAGAGTAGGCCTATCTATTGGTCGCCATCTTGTTTTTGTGTGTTTTTATTTTTCAATTCTCTCCCATTTCATCAGATGCATGCCAGTATGGATATACAGTGCATGCTGTAATCAGTGGAGAGTGGAAATTCAAAACACTCACCAACAACATGAACCCGCACTGCTCGGTGGTGGACAGGCAAGTGTACAGCAAAACCTCTCTAAATCGACCCACCATGGAACCAACTTTAAATGGTCCATTTAGGGAGGTAGACGGTTTAGGGAGATTGTTTCATCGTTACAATGGTATTGTATGGGCAATCGTTTGGGACCTAAATAAAATGATCAATGTAGGGGAGTGGTCGATGTGTGGAGGTGGTCATTTAGAGAGGTTTTACTGTATTCAGTGCATGCTGTAATCAAGTGTACAGTGAATATGCAATGAATCTGCAGTGCTCAGTAGTGGGCAGTCCAGTGTATATTTTATTGAGATCC
This sequence comes from Branchipolynoe longqiensis, assembly GCA_030323885.1. Lineage (NCBI taxonomy): Eukaryota > Metazoa > Annelida > Polychaeta > Phyllodocida > Polynoidae > Branchipolynoe > Branchipolynoe longqiensis. Next base: position 68,412,289 of record CM059199.1, on the reverse strand, counting down.
TATGCTTACATAGTGTACAGAGGTCACAAGCAATAACGAGGCCAGTGACCTGACCAATAAGAATAGAGTATCCTGGTACCTTGTGGTCAAATCATGGTAATCACTAATTAAGCATATCTATATATTATATATACGTGTTGAACCCTACTACCCTTCAGTTCGACTTTACTGAGCACTAGTGGACCTGTTTGACTATAATTCAGTTGATTCAATGGGGCCATGTTACCCGCACATCCAGGTACATACACAGATACATGTATATATGATATATTCACAGTGTTGGTATCGTTCATTAGTTTTGCATTATCCTAACAACATTTGGCAACATTTATCGGAATTTGGTACACCAGGTATTCCACCACTTATCAGCACCATGACATGATATCCCACTCAGTCACATTATCCCAACACTGAGTCAACCAGTCCTTGCCATAATCATCTTAATAATGCCAAACGCCTGGTTATGAAGCGACAACTATCAATTTGTAAATGATTGGTTTGTCTTGACCAGGGTGGTTACCATTACAACCAACACACCTAACCCTGGCCATGGACGCTTACTATTAATTGTATGAGAATCCATACCCTGCAGAACTATAAACCCATCACTGCTCGGCCTAGCCTGGGGCCTCGAACCCGCCGCCTCACACCTGACATCTCCATACTCTTAACTGTCAATAATCCACATGACATTCTATAACTGTATAATTATTTGATTCTGTTAGAGACAACACCATGTTAAAGTTGCGCAGTCCGATCGTTTAAAGGTTCTGCCATTTTCTGAGATAAACGCATTAGATTGATTGTTGTAATCTATGTTACTTTACTTTGAAGTAACTTTTATTTTAAATGGCAAACTTTTGAGCTATTTGAAGAATAAACATCTAAAGTTAGTTTTGGCAAGCATGTCAAAATTCTGACTGCATAGGCTTCAGCAGTAACAGGTTCTATTACATTGGCTTAATATCCCCTTCTATGCAACAACTAATACTTAATAAATCTCTCATGACGGTGAGGTGGTGGTGGTGTAGGCCCTGGAGGGAGTGATCCGGGAATGAGGGGTGGTTGACCATGGAGAGGAGGGCGAGGTTGTACTCGTCCTTCGTCGCCTCTCCAAGCGTCACCGCCTTGCGCCCCGGACCCCTCTCTACTAAATCACACGGGAAAACATAATCAGACGGGATACCTCTGCGGCGTACGGTGTGCTGCGCCTCGGCGGATGCCAATATCTCGCGCACCGCGTCGGCCGCGGATGCCGGGCTGTGTTCCACGGGATCCTGGCGGTAGGCGGGCGGCGGTGCTGAGCTGGCGTTGGCGCGGGTGTAGCCCTCGTACTGCGGGTGTAGGCCTCCGGGCTGAGTCGCTTGAGGTGGAGGCGGCGGCCGGCTCCCGGTTGCGGCGCATGCCCGAGGCGCCGGGACGGGCGGCAGGCTGTAGGCGGGCTCCTGCCTGGGCGTGGCCCCTCGGGCTTGCCCCGTCTCGAGGGCGTCCATGCGGCTGGTGAGGCGGGTGATGGCCTCGACGAGGAGGGCCGTCTCGCTTCTGGGCTGGCCCAAGGGTGCTGCGGGCGACGCCGGGGCCGTAGACGGGACGGAGCCACCCGGGGAGCCCGAGGAGGGCCCTGGCGTGGCCATGCCGGAGGCCTTGGAGCTCTTCCGGCCCTTTCCCTTACCGCGGCTGGGCATGATCTCGGGTCGGCAGAGGAGCAGCGGTCCGAGGTGAAGTATAGCCAAAGAAAGGCTGCGTGGTGGAGACTGGAGGCGAATGGCTGAAGGAGGCGGCGGGCGGCCTTATAAGGGAGAAAGTGAGCAGTGGCAGGGGAGGCGTGAATGCTCAGGGCCGGGGGAGGGCGAGGGGAGCAGCGGACGTCGCGCGAGGCGCGAATGCTGCGCGAAGTGGCAGGGGGTGAGGGGAGGGACTCTTCCTTTCATCGCATCAAACGTAATGCTTCGCATTACGACCAAGGGATGGAGCATGCTCTGGCTGATAACTCCAACAGGCTACTCTGTTTAATAAAGTCACAGTTGTAGTATATGTACGGAGAACAAGCCAGACCCCACACCCAGCGAGAGGGGGTCATGTTGTAAATTATTCAATTTTACGGCATTGGGGGGAATGCAAATGTTCTATTATTAAAACGGTATACGTGACCAAAGCGCATGTATGTATATAAAGTATGGCTACGTAGGAAAGGAAGGATAGAGATGCGTGTTGGGTCGGACACTTTATTGAGCGTCTGGGCAAGCGAGATAACAGGCCAAAGGAGAAGCCTAAGCGTCTCCCTCCAACCCAACACGTGACTCATCCGAGCAGAGGGCCGCGACCACCCTCAAATCGTTCACTATACGAGTCCCCAGGGGGGTCTGCAGGTAGCTATAAACTGTCTCGGAGGCCCAATCCCCTCTAGCCTTCAACTCCTCGATTGTGGCCCCACACATAGGAAGGAACGTGCAACTCCCCCTTCTAAGGGAGTGGGAAGAGAGGGTGGATGCGTCAAGCCCCGTCCTAGTGGCAAATATCCTTAAGGTCTCCTGGTAAATGTGGTACGAGAGGGGACAGGAGAGACCGCCAGAGCATGGGATCCGGAAGGCGGGATCAGATGGATCCGCCCGGATTTGACTGAAGTGTCTCGCCGTCCAATGCACTGCGCAGACATCGGTGTCGCAGCACCTGGCAATTGGAATCTCGAGCACCCGTTCAGAGAATTGGATGGTCTTTGAACAGTCGGACGGTCAGGAGCATCCCCCAGTCGTAGAAAACAAAGTCAGACCTACAAAGGGTAGAGTCTGACATGGTCACCTGCGACTTCCGCAATAGACCTCTAAAGGAGCAGGCCGCCCTCTATGCAACGAGGCCTGGGTTATTTGTTAGGAGCGCGAAAATTATTCGCAGCATGTGCGGAAGCATCGGCATCGCCCGTCGAGGTGCATCACCCTTGACCCGACGGATTCCTTTTAAAGTGGAGGCCAAAACGAAACCCTTGTAGTCAATAGGCGGGCTCCCCGTTTTGCCTCAGGAAATAGTTCAGGCCGCTCAGGTAATTGAGGATCGACCGATACTTCAAGGAGTGGGCAAGCCACGTAGCATAGAGGGCGACCTGCTCGCAGGAACAGGGGATAGGGGCCCTAGATGAGTTAAATGACTCAACATAAGCTAAATATTTTTGAATCTGAACCCGCCTCGCGATGGCCAAGTTCTTTGCGTGATACTGATGCTGATATCCCATCTGTTCCTCCTTTAGCGCCGATAACCCTGCAACAAACAAACGAGGCATCAAAGACGTGGCCACAGCATAGTGCACCAGCGACGTCAGCTGACCTAATCCTGTCCACGCTGTCATTCTGATTCAATCTACTGAGAGCGTCACAGATAACATTAAGGCTGCTACATATATAAACGGAGTTAAAGACAAAGTTATTTTCAACCGCAAGCCAAAATAGCCTGCGGAGAAAAAACATAATGCCCTTACATCTCGACCTGCCCGTGTTCAGTGCTGCCTGAACCACAGCACTATCAGTCACGATCATGATGGTGCTGTCGGCCCAGCCAGGACCCCAACGAAGGCAGGCCGCATAGACAGCCCACATCTCCTGGACATTAATGTGCGATGTACCAACGTTAGGAGGGGGGATGACATGGTGGTGGCCGACGTAGGCCTCAAGAGTCTTGCTGGCTCCGCTCATGAAGGAGCCGACCAACCAATCGTTCCCATGAAGAGCCCCGAAACCCCAGTTGGAAGCATCGCTGTATGTTGATATAACGGGGGCAAACTTCCCCAGGATCTTGGCCTTGCCATTAAATGTGCTAGCGAAGTTCAGCCACCAGTCGATGTCATCCCTCACTCCCTTATTCAGTCGGACTCTGTGGTAGGGCTGCTTTAGCTTGGTCATCAAGTCGTAGATGCATCTGGTAAAAGTCCTACCACCCCTGATGACCTTAGCACAGTGAGCAAGCAGGCCCCCAACATGTTCAAGTTCTTTCTTGGAGGCTTTCCTCCGCCCACGGAGCCTGTGCAGGACTTCCCTTGCTTTCACTAACTTATCGTGTGGAAGGCTGAGCTCAAGACTCACGGAGTCAACATCGATCCCGAGGAACCGGACCTTGGTGTCGGCCTTGCTTACCTTCTTGAAACTCACAAAGAAGCCCATCCTCCTAAGGATCCTTATCGATGTCATCTGGCCCCGCTCGACCTCGAGCCTGGTACCACCGATGACACAAAAGTTGTCTAAGTAGTTCACTACCCGGTCAAGGCCCTCACAAACGCAGCACCTAACAACAAAATCAGAAATCTTGGAGAAGATGTAAGGGCTTGATGAGAGGCCCATGCTGAGGCGGTTGTCAAGAAAGTAAGCAGAGTGTCGCTCAGCAGGTCTCCTGTATCGGAGACCCTGGCACTGCTTGTCCTCGGGGTGGATCGATACAGCGCTGTATGCATCCTTAATATCGATGGTTCCTAGAGCATCACCCTGCCCCAACATGTCTGTAACATCCTCCAGAATTATGTAAGAAAACTTTCGGCAGACCTGGTCAGTGAAGTTATTGACAGAAACCTCCGAGGGCATACTACAATCGATGACGACCCGCCTACCGCCATCATCCTTAGGGACGACAAATGCATCGTGGGTACAAGCTGCGGGCACATCGATGATGGAGATGACACCTTCACGCTCCTCGTTCCGAAACTTTCTGTCAATAATGTCACCCTCCCAGGCTGACTTACCGCGAGTCTTCGTTGGAGTGTAACTCACCCCGCACCCGGGATTGACCACCCGGAAACCAAACGTAACTCCGATCATAATATCTAACCAATCGGGATCGGTGTCGCCCCGCAAAAATAGCTCAGCGAAGACTCTACAAGGTCTAAGCTGAGTAGCGATCCCTGCGATATTATGGACGCACCCACAAGAGCCAACCACACATTCATTTGTGACCTCAATCATCACGGGTGGCTCGCCCTCCCATTCCCGAATGAGAACAAGGAGGCTACTAGGATCGCCTTGCTCAACGAACAAGCGATCTCCACGACTGGCGCCAGCTGGTTGCAGCCAGCGTAAACCATCACCCAAAGCCCCCGCCCGTACCTGGGTCTCACTAACATTAGGGAGAGCCAACATGTCACCCCCATCTGAAACATCGAAGATAACAGCAATATGATCATTGTCACGGGGGAAAGAAGCATTAACGTCAGTATTCGTTATGTCAAAGGTAAAATCAGCATCGTCGGGGGCGTTATTCAGATAATCGGTAACAGGGACTGTCTGGCAACCAACGTTTCTAGATTGCCTAATCTTCAAACGTCAGTCTTTGCATTTCGAGCGGGTGTGTCCCTTGGAGCCACATAGAGAGCAAGCATGGGAGAAACAACAGTCGGAACGAACGCATCCATTGTCACCGTTCCATGCATAGCATGCCCTACTCGCTGCCCTGCACGGTGAACACTTCCCCACACTGTGGTTCCAGTTTGTGGCATTCTTCGGCTTCATATTATGAGGACCGTAGTGTTCGATACTTTCGTCTTGGTGCGCCGTGGAGAAGGCCGCAAACCCGACGGTCTCACCAAGCTTGCGGATAGCCAGTACGTGGTCCACATGTGCGATGTCCTTGTAATGGTCATCCCTGGCTCTTGACGAGATAAAGCTGACGTGTTGAATGAACGCACTGTAGTCGGTTATAGTCAGGCAGGGAATGTCCAGGCACCATTGACAGGAAGCCTTTACCAGTTTGTGAGCGTTCATTTTCCGCATGTCCTTCCCCTGCCTGTACTTCCTGAGAGACCACTTAATTTTCCTGCGTCGTGACGAGCTGCCGTCGCTGCTCGACCTAGAAGACCGCCTTCTCCGCCTGCTCGACCCTCTCGACCATCGACGCGAGTGCCCGAAGGTCGAATGACCGACATCCTGGTCAGTTCCACGTGTCCACGTCGGTGGTGGCAGTGTAGCGTCCGTCGTCCGTTTCCGGTCATCCGTGTGCCGCATATCGTCCCTTGTCGAATCCTGGTCGAAGTATGATCGGTCGTGGTGCCGGGAAAGTCGCCCCATCGTCCGTCATCAATAGCTGCAGTTGTCCGGCGCCTCGTTCGTCGTCTCTCACGCTCCTCCTTCAACGCCTCCAGTTCGTCCTCCAGGTCGGCAACTAGCATCTCGGCTTTAATGGTGTTGATCGCCTCCCTCGCATTCCATTCACGGTCGTCCAATGTTAGCCCTGACATTGCTGAAGACGTCGAGTCCATCTCGACGCTATCGGCCTGCTCGGCTGCCGATCTTGTATTTTTAGAAGACGCTTTGCCACTGCGCGTGGACATGCTACTCTGGGCCAGTGTGTCGATACTTCTACGCGCACACACAATATCTGGTCCTGTTTGTGGGTACAACCGCAATCAGTACAGTAACCTTGGCCTGGCATCCTATAAGCTGTAACCACCTACCGTACAAGCCGTACTACGGCATGCTTCATTAAGCGGATTAAGCGTGCTCAAGGGTTAAGCGGATTAGCAGCAGTTAGCGCACTCAGTAAAGAGAATGACGTCATAGCATAACGAACGTTAATTTGAACTTGAACTGGAGGAAAACATTACAAATATGTGCATATTGTCAATAAGATACTCGACAATCATGTTTGCAGCACATAGATGGTCAACATAATAAAGAAAGCAGAGAATCAATGAATCAAATATTCAGATAACTCGACTTGTTTAGTCGATCGGATTCAAATTTCCTGCTTAGGTTGTTAGTTAACTGTTTTGCACTCCTGAATCGTCTCGTCGATTCGCGTCGATCGTGCTGTTCCAACACGCAGGAGGAGGTCGACAAACATGAAGTATGTTGGCATCTGTAACACGAGTGTCGAACCGAGAAACGGTCGATCTGAAAATGTTTTTACCATATCATCTTTCGCTTGAAGTTATCGATCCTCCTTGTTCATGTAGAAACGACACAGATCGTCGAGCGCAGTCTCAGGTTCTCGTTGTGACTTGCCCGGGCGGATAGTGAGAAAAGCGCCTGGTGGTGGCGCTAGTAGTAGGCAACCGGGGCAAATCTGGGCAAGTCAGTGATTGGACAAGTATAGTATATTGAAGTAACATGATGGAATAAATAATAATAATAAGATACTCCGCCTATTTATACCTGCATAATAAAATATACATACTATATATGTAAGTGCTGGTGGTGCCTGAGTGGAATCTAAATAGACATAGTGGTGCTGGCAGGGCTGTGTGTAAGGGGTACTCAGGGCCTACCCCCTCCCCTCTGCTGGGTAGGATCACCACACTCAGGGTCAAGGTTCAAGGCTGGTGATGGCCAGAGGGGCCAGACAGCTTGGTGGTGGTAGGCAGACCACTGGTAGCTATGGGGACCAGGAATGCTGGATCCCTATTGGTAGGGCCAAGAATGCTTGTTTCCCATTGGGGGAAAGGGGTGGGGTGATACTCTACAATGAACCCATTTACTATATATAATAAACCAGAGTGGCTTGGACTCTCTCTTCTTACACTCTTACTTTCCTTTACTTTCTCTCTTTCTCTCCATCTGTATTGTTTTTCACCTTAGCCTACCTACATAGCCACAGACTCGAACACACAACCCTACAACGTGATGCAGATGACGTGGTAGATCGGGACCAGAATAAACTCACTTAGCCTTCAGACTTCATGGCATTTGTTTCTGTCTTCTCTACATGGTGTCAGATATTAGGACCCTGCTAAGACATGGCCTTGCCAGGCCTGAAACCGCCGGCTCCAGTCAGCCTAAAAGAAAATTTGGCCGTAAACTGGTGTGTGTCGCATGGAGAATTTGAATTGTTTGCCATCCTCACAGGACTCTCGATGAAGAGCAAAAAAGCGCAGTGCTGCACTTTCCTTTACTGAGCAGGTTTGGAGGCGCAAAAGCTGTTTCATATTATGAACTTAGAGAGTGGAGACTGAGAGAAAATAGGCATGATAACGGCTGCATACCAGGACTATTGTCACGGACAAACCAACAGAGCCATAGTCCGGTACAAATTCAATAGTTACAACCAGATGACACAGGACATTGAGACGTATATGCAAACTACAATATAAAATATTGTTGTGTGACTATGGAGTGACCGAGGAGTCGATACTATGTGACAGACTCATCTGTGGTATTAAGGACAATGTGATGAAGGATAAGCTGTTACAGACGGAGAATTTAGCAGTGCCTGGAAATATGCAGACTCAGCAAAAACAACTCAGACCAACTACCAAGCGTGACCGACAACACCTATGACTCTGAAGTGCTTGCGGTCAACCAGTGTGACAACCGAAGGTCACGCTCCCAAACAAGCCGCCCACCCACACCTGCAGGTAGTGACACCAGATGGCAGGAAAGTAGGAATGCTCCCCCCCAAGCCTTGTTAATTGCGCAAGGTGTGGGTACTCACATGCGCGGGACAACTGCCCGGCCAGAGGAAAGGAATGACTGAGCTGTGGGCGCATTGGTCATTTCACCTGAATGTGTAGAGGCGGGCAACATCAACAAGCACCTGTAGATGCGTTAGATGTAGAAGATGAAGGCACCCCGGCGGAATGCTTAGCGGACGACACAGAGGAAGACGAGCCAGACGACCTATTCATGGGCACAATATCGAAGCATTGAGAAGGTTCAAGTCTCTGGTACGAGACCATCCATATAGGCGGCAACAAGATATCCTTCATGTTGGACTGCGGGTCGGAGGCCACCATCATACCCGAAAGCGTGTTCATGTCATTACCCAATATGGAACTGAGGAAGCTGAGGTGCAGACTGGTCACCTATTCAGGAGAAAGGATCCGGCCCAGAGGAGAAGGCACCATCAACGTACACAGACAGTTGATGCTGTTTCAAGTGATCGACAGCGTATCTGTACTACTTGGAAAAGACGTGTGTGTCACTCAGGGACTGCTGAACCGAGTACAAGCAATGAACATAGAAAGGAAGCAGCCAATGGACGATGAAGATGCCAAATTGCTGGTAAATAAGTAGCATAATGTATTCAAAGGGCTAGGCTGTATTAAAGCTAATCCAATGATTCATGTAGACCCAAACGTACCCGCTGTAATCGATCCACCTAGGCGTATACCGCATGCTATAAGTGCCAATGTACAAAATGAACTAGAACGAATGATTAACATAGGTGTAATAGTTAAGCAAAGCGTTTGACACGGTGGACCACCCTATCCTAAGGAGCAAACTAACCCAAATGGGAATAACGGGAGTAACAGGAAAATGGCTAGCGAGCTATCTAGAAAACAGAAAGCAATGCACCACAGTAAATGGATCCATATCCAATGAGGAAAAGATAACTTGCGGAGTACCCCAAGGGTCAGTCCTGGGGCCACTTCTCTTCCTCATATATATTAACGATCTAAACAACTGGCTAGAAATTGAAAACATCCAACTATATGCAGATGACACCGTGGTATATGCTGCAGGCAAAACAACCGAAGAAATAGAAATGAAACTGAATCTAACACTAACAAAACTAATCGAGTGGTGCCAACTAAATAGGATAACCATAAACAACAGCAAGTCAAAAACAGTACTATTTGGTACCAGGCTAACAAGTAATGAGAAAATAAAGTGTCTTCTGGGAAACACCGAACTAGAACAAGTAGACAACTACCGATATCTGGGAGTGGATCTAGACAGACACCTAAATTATGACCTCTGCATAACAAATACTATCAAAAAAGTAAACCATAAAATATGGCTACTGGCTAAACTGAGATACTACATGACTGAAAGCATGGCAATTAAAATATATAAAGGCATGATCCTCCCCTACTTTGACTATGGCGATGTAGTATACATGGGAGGAAATACAAAACTATTAAACAAACTACAGGTGCTACAAAATAGAGCCCTCAAAGTATGCCTTCAGGTGAACAAAAGATATCCCACAATCGAATTACACAAAAAATGCAATGCAACACTACTAACAAGTAGAAGGGAAACGCACCTCAAAATACTGGCACACCATTACACCACAAAACCAGGCTACACAGCAACCCCCCGTAGGGACACCAGGCAAATGGCAGCCCCAGTGCTACTGACAGCAATAAGTAACACCAAAATTTATGAGAGAAGTGTATTTGCCATGGCGGCACATGCCTGGAATAATCAACCCACACAACAACGGGCAATCAAAAGCATGGACCACTATAAAAGGTCCTTAAAGAAAACATAATACACAACCACCTACTGAAGAAACAATATCTCACCTGATCTTGGGCGCAGTCACTGCTTGCTGTGTTCTGGCACAAAAAGCAAAAGACCGGCCAGAAAAGATGGTAGATATTACAAATACGGAAACTAGCCCTACTAAGTACTAAGGAATTCGAAATGACTATCACCATAGGGCGCAGTCCGTCTGGGTATGTGTACTGGCACAAACCAAAGCAGAACAGGCAGGCCACGGTCATGCATCCGAATCACCCTGAAATACAAAATGGCTAACCATACAACACAGCCATCCCACCTAGTCGCAGTCCTGAAGGGTCCAGGGGTGTTCTGGCACACTGGTGTACTATCTAAGGACAGGGCATGGGTGAAAGGATGCTGTAACAAACCACAATGGGATGGGATCCTCTCCCACAGGCCTGTATGTCATCTGCGTAGATGTACATAGTAGGCTAAGTTATCATATACAGGTTAGGAAAAAACTTGAAAATTAAAAAAAAACTAATATAGAAACTACTAACACCCAAAACCGCAAAGGTTGGCCCGAGAAAGATCAGGTAAAGACTCCTGAGTGCGGGACCAGACCAATCCAGTACCACAGCTGTCCAGCGTTGAAAACAAGCACCCTCACGGGAGCTTATACGTTATGGGCAGAATAAAAAACTTGTCACAAAAAAAAAAAAAAAAAAAGCAACATGAGCTGACACCTTGGGTAAACTCTATTACCATCGTGAAAAAAACAAATATGTTGCGTATCTGCCTTGACCCAACCAAGCTAAACAAGGCCATATTAGTGGCCCATATCCAATTAAGACGGTCGAGCAGGTAGTGGCAAAGACATCAGGTGCAAAATTCTTCTTGGTACTCGATGCACAAAGCGGGTACTGGTAGATCCTGTTAGATAAACCTAGTTCATTGTTATGCACTTTTAACACACCCTGGGGGCGGTATATATACACCCGGATGCCTTTCGGTATTAAGGCGGCCGGGGATATCTTTATCCAAGAAATGGAGAACATACTAAAGGGCCTCCCGGGCTTGGACGTAGTACAGACGACATATTGATATATGGTGTAACTAAGAGTCAGCATAAAGAGAGTTTAGAGGCTGTTTTGAAATGGGCAGAGGAAGTCGGGTTGAAATTGAACCCGGACAAATCAAAATTGTGCAAATTGCACGTCGAGTACTTAGGCCATGTGCTTACTGCTGAGGGCCTCATGTCCAATCTGGATAGAGCGCAGGCAATCACAGACATGCCAACACTCACCGATAAGGCAAGCTTGCAGCGCTTTTAAGGAATGGTGGGTTATGTCCATAAATCTATTCCTAACCTCTCGGATATTGCCAAGCTATTAAGATTATTGCTGTCAACAATTCTGTCTGACTGATCAGCGCTTGTTCTAAATAAAAGATTAACTCCACACAGTAGGCAAGTACGGAGTGTACCTTTTATTAGCAATGGTTTAATGCTAGCGTGTTCACATTGTGTGGATGCTCTAATTTCATAATTGTATTATAATTGTATCTCTTTTTAATTTACTCCCCCTCAGATAAATATACCCACCCAAATTGTGTGTATTTTATTTTACGCACATTTCCACAGATCATGTTGGAGTTAACCCGATGCTGGTTTGTGTTGTCGATGAGTTCTTTTCAGGAATCTCTATTCCAGCCCTTAACCATTGTCTAAACAAAGGTTGCAACTATGGTGGATGAACTTTGGCACCACCAAGCTGCGATGATGTGAACTGGAACACGACTACCATTCTATTAAGTATTAAATATGGGTATTTAGTAGGTAGTGATTTCTAGATTTTTGAAGAGCTAGCTGGAACTAGTATTTCATCCATGTTTATATGACTCCTAATCTAAAAAGAATTATCAACATTTCTAAGATATGAATATGTGAAGAGTTCAGTCATAAAACCCTATAAACGCCAATCGAAAAATTGTAATAAACCTTGGAGTCAAACCTTCAAAAGGTTCATGTTTGACATCCCTATATTTTTGTTCATTGCTCCATGACCATTTCATACACCTTGGAGTCAAACCTACAAAAGGTTCATGTTTGACATCCCTATATTTGTGTTCATTGCTCCATGACCATTTCATACACCTTGGAGTAAAACCTACAAAAGGTTCATGTTTGACATCCCTATATTTTTGTTCATTGCTCCATGACCATTTCATACACCTTGGAGTCAAACCTCCAAAAGGTTCATGTTTGACATCCCTATATTTGTGTTTTGTACTTTCATACACCTTGGAGTCAAATCAAAAGGTTCATGTTTGACATCCCTATATTTTTGTTCATTGCTCCATGACCATTTCATACACCTTGGAGTCAAACCTTCAAAAGGTTCATGTTTGACATCCCTATATTTTTGTTCATTGCTCCATGACCATTTCATACACCTTGGAGTCAAACCTACAAAAGGTTCATGTTTGACATCCCTATATTTTTGTTCATTGCTCCATGACCATTTCATACACCTTGGAGTCAAACCTCCAAAAGGTTCATGTTTGACATCCCTATATTTTTGTTCATTGCTCCATGACCATTTCATACACCTTGGAGTAAAACCTACAAAAGGTTCATGTTTGACATCCCTATATTTTTGTTCATTGCTCCATGACCATTTCATACACCTTGGAGTAAAACCTACAAAAGGTTCATGTTTGACATCCCTATATTTTTGTTCATTGCTCCATGACCATTTCATACACCTTGGAGTCAAACCTCCAAAAGGTTCATGTTTGACATTCCTATATTTTTGTTCATTGCTCCATGACCATTTCATACACCTTGGAGTAAAACCTACAAAAGGTTCATGTTTGACATCCCTATATTTTTGTTCATTGCTCCATGACCATTTCATACACCTTGGAGTAAAACCTCCAAAAGGTTCATGTTTGACATTCCTATATTTTTGTTCATTGGTCCATGACCATTTCATCACACACAAAGTGGAAATCGTGATAATTAAAATTACCTTCAGGTATGAATCTTTTATTTTAATGAAGTTAATGCATCGGTGTTTACAGGGTTAAACTCCTCAAGATCTACTTGCTTAAAGGGCTGTAACTAACGGCCGTAATTAAAGTTAAAGCTATAAATCTAAGCAAACTTCTGCTAAGATGTAATCTTCCTGTCCTTGGCTGGGGCACCGGTAGGAACTTCAAAGATGTTTCCCTAAGGAATCATCAACTTTCATTGTAAAATAGTACTTTGCAGATCCACCATGTCAACAAATTTGTTAACTAGTCAATCCTCCAAATAAACAATAAAGAAGAGGTTGGGAGGGCTTTTTGTGTGTGTGTGTTTTTATTCTAATGTGTTTAATTTGTTTAAATCTGTTGTTGCGGGTTCATAATTGGATCAAATGTTGGGCAATGTTTGAGTGTGCTGCCTATTTCTTTCTGCATGTCTCCTAAGAAGGTTGGGCAAACACCTGAAATGAGCGTCTGTTGGTACAATGTGTTCCGTTGATGTATTTTAGGACGTTAATTGGTAGGCTTTACTATAGGAAAATGTGTTTTTGGCTATATCCAGTGAACCTCTATTAACTGGAAATAAATATTCATATTAATAGAAAGAGCCAAATCTGCTCCACTAATTAAGTAAATATCAGCCACATTTGGTGTTTCATTTAAGAGTAATTAAGGATTGAATTTACATTAAAACAGAAGAATTTGTATGTATTACATCTCATATCATGGTGGTTTTATTGAATTGGAAAATAATATTCATATCATTAAAGAAAGCATCTCCTGGTTTTATATTTATGTGACCAGCGAGAAGACTTGGTGATTATGTCCTAGCAAAATACGCCTTATATGTGGAACTGTTGTCTTAGGGCATTATCAATAATGAGTATGTGCACACTGTGTGCTGTGTGTCTGCCACTGAACCCCTGCTCAGCCCGACCGGTCCGACCAGACTGGAGAGCATGCTGCTCCCCCCCCCGCACACACACAGTGCGCTGGTGAGCAACAGAGGCCCCCCTCCTCTGCTTGCAAACAAGGATGGGAGGTGGCTACCATGGTTACTAATTAAGAGAGGGTGTGGTTGACCGAAGTTAGCACAGAGGAGGGGGTTGAAGAACACACATGTAGGAAGTGTTATTTTATTTATTTACAATATTTGCTAGGACAATTTGGTGGTGAATGATGGGGGTGGGGTGCACATGCATGCATACACATGAATGCATGCACACATGTATGCATAAACATCCATACATACATCAATGCACATCATTACATCCACATCCATCAAAACATCCATCCATACATGCAATATATACACGCATGCATACACACATACATGCAGACATACATCTTAGCCAACACCCACCCTGGTAGGAGGGTGTGTGTGTGTGTGGAGGGTCAAAGCACTGCAGCAGAGCACCAGGAACAAGTGTGATGGTCACTCTGACACACGATTAACAGGAGCAGTGTGTGTGAGGGGGGGGGTAGAGGGGTGACGGTGGTCAGAAGCAGCCTGAAGCGGACCTTGATACTTCCTCCAGTTCTCTACTGCTCCACCCCTCACCCCACACACTGACACCGACACCAACAGCTCACCCCCTGCCCCTACACACATACCCCTCCTCACACCCATGCCTCACCCATTATCCCCCTCCCCTTACACCCTCTTCCATTCACCCTCTGCCATTCCCCTCTCTTCCATTCCCTCTTTTCCATTCCCTCTTTTCCATTCCCTCTTTTCCATTCCCCCCTCTTCCATTCCCCCTCTTCCATTCCCCCTCTTCCATTATCCCCTCTTCCATTTTCCCCTATTGCATTCCACCTCATGCATTCCCCCTCTTACAGTTCCCCTCTTCATCCCCACTTTCCATTCCCCCTCTTGTATTTCCCCCATCATCCATTCCCCCTCTTGAATTCCCCCTCTTCCATTCCCCCTCTTGTATCCTCCCCTTCGATCCCCTTCTTGTATTCCCTCATCCATTCCCCCCACCTATCCCCCCTTTTCCGTTCCACCTCTTCAATTCCCCCACTTCCATTCCCCCTCTTCCATTCCCCGTCTTCCGTGCCTCGTCTTCCTTTACTCCTCTTCTATCCTTCTTCCATTCCTCCTCTGTTCCCCATTCCCAGTCTTATGTTCACCGTCTTCCGTTCCCCGTCTTCTGTTCCCCGTCTTCCATTCCATGTCTTCCGTTCCCTGTCTTCCGTTCCCCGTCTTCCGTTCCTCGCCTTCCATTCCCAGTCTTCTGTTCCCCGTCTTCCGTTCCCCGTATTCCGTTCCCCGTCTTCCATTTCCCCCTCATCCATTCCCCCTCTTCCATTCCCCCTCTTCCCAAGGATAGACGGTGGTAATTAGCAACCATGGTAACCACCACCCACCCCTGTTTGCAACAAAGCAGCAGGCTTCTCCCCCCACCTCTGCTGCTCACCAGCACATAGCACACTGTCCACTGTGTGTGCATATATGTATGCATGTGTGTATGTATGTATTCATGTATGTATATATTCATGCATGTAGGCATGTATGCATATAGACATGTGTGTATGCATGTAGGCATGCATGTAGGTAGGTATGTATGCATGTATGCATGTGTGTATGCAGGTATGTATGCATGTATGCATGTATGCATGCATACATGCATGTATGCATGTATGCATGTATGTATGTATGTAGGCATGTGTTTGTGCATGTATGTATGCGTGTATGCATGTGTGTGTGTATGTAGGCAGGTATGCAGGTAGCTATGTATGCAGGTATGCATATGTGTATGCATATGTGTATGCAGGTATGTATGCATATATGAATGCATGTATGTATGTATGCATGTATGCATGTGTGTAGGCATGTGTGTATGCATGTATGCATGTAGGTATGCGCGTATGTATGTATGTATGTATGTATGTAAAATATTCCGATATTACATCATTGGTGGGGGAATGCAAATGTTCTATTATGAATCGGGTATACGTGACCAGGTGCATGTATGTGTATATGTAGGTGCTGGTGGTGCTTGATTGATTGGTAAATAGACATAGTGTCTAACCCAACAACTAAGGGACACCAGAGCAAGCAAGGCACCACTACTAAGGGAGACCAGAAGCCAGATCAAAGGCCATGAAAGGATCACACTGGAAATGGCCGCCAAGGCATAGAATGCACAAACGGTAAAAGAAAGACAAATCCCTGACCTAAAAACATACAAAAAATATCTGTGCAAAATAAAAACTGGGAACCCCCACTGAACTACACGACAAGGGGGCAGGCCCACCAACTAGACAGCCCAGGGCGGGAAAACCGGAAATATAAAAGCCAGATAACATGTCCAACAACAATATAAATCAACTCAAATCCAAACAGACATAACTCAACCACCTATTATGTACAAGCCTATGAACATGTAAATAAAATAGGCTAGTATTAAATTAAGTAGAAAAAGTGGAAAACTCTTCCCAAGAAAACCCCAAAACACTAACATAGAACCATAAGAAAACAACTAATATAGTAATAAGAATAGAACAAAAATACAATGCCAAGAAAATCCAAAAAAACTAACATAGGCTACTAACCAACCCAACAAAACTATCTATCTGCTACTATTATTTGATACTCCGTGATACATAACACAGCCACCATTATTTGGTTGAGAATGTTAACTCTGGCTGGCCAACATTTCTAGCCTACCGTTTATTTCTTATGGTCAGAATTTCCAACGGGAGTGATAGCGATAGGGGTGCTCGTGCCAGCTCGGCGGCTACTCGCGGTGGATTTGGCACCCTGCATGCAAACCCAAGTCGCCCAGGCCGCTGCCATCAGCGGTTTGGGTGATAGTCCTGTCCGGTGCACGAGACGCCAGGCACTCCGTTAATAATATTAATATAATGTGTTTATATTTCACAAAATGTAGGCAATCAGATAACATATCAGCAGCTACTGTTTGGTAAGACAACCCCAACACTACAGCTGGCCAGCATTGCAAACAAGCCTGGGTACCCGGGCTTACATGCTATGGACATAATAAATACAACCTCAATACAAAAAAAGAAAAAAAAAGAAAGTGTTGCTGTTGGGGCTGTGTGTACGTGGCACTCAGAGCCAACCCCCTCCCCCCTCTGCTAGTCACAGCTCACAGACCGCTCTGCAGGGGTGTTAGCGGCATGTGGTGTTAACCGTCTAACACCGAGTAGCTATCACCAATTATCAGGGGCGTCGCAAAGTATGCCACACCGTACGCATGGTGGCCTAAACGGTTCATGTTAGCTATATGTGAATTAATTGATACATTATGGAAATCTCTCTGAGCCTGTTGCCGGCGAGCACCTGGTTGGGCCTAATACATTCCCTTCTCTACCCACCAGGAACCAGCGTGCTTGTTAATGTATGAGCCTGTTCCCGGAGATGACCGCTATTTAACAATATCGCCGCCGATTCGGCGACTGCGGTGGCGGCAGGGGTTGCTTGTATTTGTTGATTCGACAATATTAATATCCGATTTAGCGGCAGCGTTAATATTGCTTCGAATTTTGGGTTAATTTCATGAAATTTCACTTATTGCATATGTAATTCTGTTAAATATGATAGCATTGAATAGATTTGGGCCTAATCGGAACTCCATCCTGACACTAACCCAACACTAACACCGCTGTAAACCTGCTATGGGCTGGTGTTAGAATCTCCGACTTTAAACTTGCGGTGTTGGTCTAACACTGCTCCATGCATAGTGCCTTTTCGGTGCTATACCAGAAATCCCGCCATAACCGCAGTTTGGCTCGCTAACACCGCTCCATGCATATGGCCCCTGGTGTCGTTTTACAGCCCCCCTCCCGCCCCCCCCACCTACCAACGCATGCCCATCCCCATCCACACACCCTCCCCCTCCCAACTGCTAAGATTCCCTCAAGCATGACCATGTGAACATATAACTGTCTTGCATATCTCCTGGAAGTAGATACACCTTCAGGACACATGACGTCGCCTGATGCAGTAGTGCACACAGAGAGCTCCCTTCTACACAACGGTGAGTGCAGCTAACAGATATTGTCATTTACTAAGGCATTGGCTAATCTAGAATACAATATGAACACTATTGTGCATGACAGATAACATCATATGCAGTAACCTTGCTGCATCATATCATAACATGACGATATGTGTATATATATCAATATATGCACATATATATTTATATTTATACATTTGTATAGGTAACAAATATATAAATAGGAGCCTACATCTATATAATATGGAACACCATTTCTTGTTTTATTCAGTATTTAGACATATCATTAAATGTTTAATGATAACCTATGCATAAGTATATTTAGACATATGTACATTTATACATATGTTTACATGTATTAGACAGATCATCACATCGATTTGATGATATGTTAAAACACACACATAATTAATCACATCATGAAATCGAGTTGATGATCAATCTAAATACATTTAAACATATTTCTAAATGTGCTATATTTAATCCCCCTCTGCACTCTCCCTCTCCTCCTCCCTGTCCTCCTCCCTCTCCCTGCCCTCTCCCTCTCACTGCCCACCACCCCTTCCCCCTCTCCCTGTCCCCACCCTTCCCAGGCTCCCCCTCTCCCGCCCCCTCCCCGTGCCCGTCCCCCTCCTTCTCCCCCCTCCCCCTCCCCCTCCCCCTCCCAGTCCCCCTCCTTCTCCCCGTGCCCCTCTCTCTCCCCTTCCCCCACCCCTCTCCCCCTCTCCGCATCCCCACACATTCCCCCCTCTCCCTCCCCGTCCCCTTCCCCTCCCCATCCCCGTCCCCGCCCCCCCTCTTCCACTTTCCCGCTCCCTTCTCCCTCCCCCTCTCCTCCCCCCTCTCCCAGTCCCCTCCCCTCTCTGCCGTATCCGCCTCTCTGCCCATATGTGCCATATCTGACCATATGCTGTCTATCTCCCATATGCCCCGTATCTGTTTTATGTGCCGTATCTGCCTATGCACCGTATCTACCATATCTGCCCTATCTGCCTATCTGCCGTAAATGCTGTATCTGCTGAACCTGCCGTATATCCCCCTGCCCCTCTCCCTCTCCTTCCCCCTCCCCGTCCCATGTCCCCCTTACCCATCCTCTCCCCTCCCCACCGCTCCCCCTCTTCCCCGTCCCTACCGTCTCCCTCCGCCTCCCCGTCCCCCTCTCCATCTCTCTCCTCCTTCCCCTATCTCCTCTCCGTCCCCATCCCCCTCTCCCTCCCCCCTCTCTGTCCCCCGCCACCCCCTCCCCCTCCCTCGTCCCCGCCCCCTCGACTCTGCCCCGTGCCCTCTCCTACTAATTCTGAGCGCCAGGATAGGTAGGAACAAGCATCAATTTGTAAAGTCATTCGTTTGACTCGACTGGGATTCAAATTCCTGACCTTCCACATGGAAAGCCATCCCTTTTACCGATTCGCCCACGGCCTCCGATTAAAGTTGCATAGTCATCTTTCTGAGATGATTATATTGAATTGATTTGTATCATTTACCTTACTTTAGTTTGACGCAACTTTTATATTTATTGACTAACTTTTGATATATTTGAACGGTTAATATGTCAAAATAGTTTTGCCAGGCACGCCAAAAGTTTGAGACTATAGGCTTCTGCAGGAACAGGTACTATTAAATTGGCTCAGCATTCCTTTCTATGTGGCAATAAATGCTTAAGAAGTGCATCAGTATCTAAGTTTGATATGTATAATGAAATCTAGATAATTACTTTGGTTTTGACAATTTGATGCTACATCGCACTATGCAGCTTTAGGATAACGAGGAGTATCACCCTGGTCATTCTAACTAGATTGGCTTAAAAGAAAAGGGACATTCCTAATCAGGTTGGAGAGCTTACCTCGTTTGGGGTACAGGGGTTATTGGATGTCTGAGTAAATTATGAAGGTCAAATTGTATATAAGATGAGTGTGCAGTTTGACAGTTTTGGCTGTGATACGCTGAGTTTTTGGATGTTTGCATATTGGAATACATCACTAGAAAGGAAAGAATTATATCGAATTTCCTGAATATTTCAAAGACATTTACTTGGGACCGGATGGAGTAAATTAGCAGTGAATATTAGGAAATAATTCAGTAGTTACAACATATGCCTACAGGCCAGAACTGCCTATGATAGTACTGTGTTGATATAGCAGCAACTCCCAAACAATAGGGCACCTCCAGTCAACCATGGGGGTATATGCTGGTATGTGGCCCACTCACATACTTCCACTTGCCACTGGGGGATGAGGCCCTGTGGGGACTGTTGTACTAGATATATTTTGTGTATACTTAACACGGCTCAACTTTATCAGGCTTGACTTTACCCGGGTAGACTTTACCCCACTCGACTTTACCCGGTTCAATTTTATCCGTCTTGACTTTACCCGGCTCGACTTTACCCGACTCGACTTTACCCGACTCGACTTTACCCAGCTCGAATTTACCCGGCTCGACTTGACCAGGCTCGATTTTACCCGGCTCGACTTTACCCGGTTCGACTTCACCCGACTCGACTTTACACGTCTCAACTTTAACTGGCTCAACTTTAACTGGCTCAATTTTATCGAGCTTGACTTTACCCGGCACGACTTCACCCGGCTCGACTTTACCCGGCTCGACTTGACCAGGCTCAACTTTAACCGGCTCGACTTTATCAGGCTCCACTTTACTCGGTTCCACTTTACCCGGCTCCACTTTACCAGGTTCGATTTTATCCATCTTGACTTTACCCGGCTCTACTTTACCCGACTCGACTTTACCCGGCTCGACTTCACCCAGCTCGACTTTACCCGGCTCGACTTTAACCGGATCGACTTTAACCAACTCAACTTTAACTGACTCGACTTTACCCGGCTCGACTCTACCCGGCTCGACTCTATCCGGCTCGACTCTATCCGGCTCGACTCTATCCGGCTCGACTGTAACCGGCTCAAATAAAGTCGGTCGGGTAAAGTGTGGTCCGGTAAAGTGTTGTCGGGTAAAGTCAGGTCGGGTAAAGTCAGGTCGGGTAAAGTCAGGTCAGGTGAACTTGGGTCGGGGAACTTGGGTTGGGTGAAGTAGGGTGGGGTGAAGTCGAGTCGGGTGAAGTCACATCGGGTGTAGTCAGGCTGGGTGAAGTTAGGTTGGGTAAAGTCGGGTCGGGTAACGTCGAGGCGGATAATGTTGAGGCGGGTAACCTCGAGGCGGGTAACGTTGAGGCAGGTAACATCGAGGCGGGTAATGTCGAGGCGGGTAATGTCGAGCTGGGTAAAGTCGAGCCAGGTAAAGTCGAGCTGGGTAAAATCGAGCCGGGTAAAGTTGCGCCAAGTAAATTTGGGTCGGGTAAAGTTGGGTTGGGTAAAATCGGGTGAGGTAAAGTGGGGTGAGGTAAAGTTGGATTTGGTAAAGTGGTGTCGGGTAAAGACGGGTCAGGTAAAGTAGGGTCAGGCAAAGTTGGGTCGGGTAAAGTGTGGGCGGCTAAAATGTGGTCCGGCAAAGTTGGGTCGGGTAAAGTTGGGTGAGGTAAAGTGGGGTGAGGTAAAGTGTGATTGGGTAAAGTGGGTTCGAATAAAGACGGGTCGGGTAAAGTAGGGTCAGGTAAAGTCGGGTCTGGTATAATGTGGTCGGGTAAAGTGTGGTTGGGTAAAGTCGGGTCGGCTAAAGTCGGGTGAGGTAAAGTGGGGTGAGGTAAAGTGGGATTGCGTAAAGTGGGGTCGGGTAAAGACTGGTTGGGTAAAGTAGGGTCAAGTAAAGTCGGGTCAGGTAAAGTGTGGTCAGGTAAAGTGTGGTCGGGTAAAGTAGGGTCGGTTAAAGTCGGGTCGGGTAAAGTTGTGTCGGGTAAAGTCGTGTTTGGTGGGGTGAACTCGGGTCGCATGAAGTTGGGTGGGGTGAAGTCGGGTCGGGTGAAGTTGGGCTGGGTGAAGTCAGGTCAGGTGAAGTCGGGTCGGGTAACATCGAGGCGGGTAATGTTGAGGCGGGTAACGTCGAGGCCGGTAACATCGATGTGGGTAATGTCGATGCGGATAACATTGATGCGGGTATCGTCGATGCGGGTACCGTCGGGGCGGGTAACGTCGACCTGTGTAAAGTAGAGGCAGGTAATGTCGACCCGGGTAAAGTCGACCCGGGTAAAGTTGGGTCGGATAAAGATCGGGTGGGTAAAGTAGGGTGGTGCCCGGTAAAGTCAAGCTGGGTAAAGTCGAGCTGGGTAAAGTCGAGCCAGGTAAAGTCAAGCTGGGTAATGTCGAGCCAGGTAAAGTCAAGCTGGGTAAAGTCAAGCTTGGTAAAGTCGAGCCAGGTAAAGTCAAGCTGGGTAAAGTCGAGCTTGGTAAAGTCAAGCTGGGTAAAGTCGAGCCAGGTAAAGTCAAGCTGGGTAATGTCGAGCTGGGTAAAGTCGAGCCAGGTGAAGTCAAGCTGGGTAATGTCGAGCTGGGTAAAGTCGGGCCGAGTAAAGTCGGGCCAGGTAAAGTTGGGTCGGGTAAACTCGGGTCAGGTAAACTCGGGTGAGGTAAAGTGGGGTGAGGTAAAGTGGGGTTGGGTAAAGCATGGTCGGGTAAAGACGGGTTGCGTAAAGTAGGGTCAGGTAAAGTCAGTTTGGGGAAAGTGGAGTCGGGTAAAGTGTGGTCCGGTAAAGTCGGGTCGGGTAAAGTTGGGTCGGGTAAATTTGTGTCAGGTGAACTCGGGTCAGGTGAAGTCGAGTCGGGTGAAGCGGGTAACGTCGAGGCGGGTAACGTCGAGGCGCGTAACGTCGAGGCGGGTTACGTCAAGGCGGGTAAAGTCGAGGCGGGAATTTATTTTATTTTTGATTATGCATGTACATGTACACATACTGCAGTTTTTGGTGACTGGTTGGCAGGTGAGTGAGTGGTGACTGTGACTGTCGTCCATGCCCCCCACCCTGACCGCCTTCCCCCCGATCCATACACCGCCGTTGCTGGGGTGGGGGCTGGGGGTGGTTAGGGGTGGGGTTTGGGGCTTGGGGGTGAGAGCGTGCAACTTTGTGGCTCTCCGATCCCCCTGCCGCAATGGCGGCGTGGGAGATGGGGGGGGCCGGGGGGGGGGTCCGGGGGGGGCGGTCGGAGGGGCGGTCCGGGGGGGGGGGGGCTTTCACACCTCAGGTTGCCAATGGTTCTCTGGGCTGCACCTCCACTCACAGCTGAACTCACTGACTGTGAATGTGCTACAGCTTATGGCACTGGACTAGGTGTGAGAGTGGATTGGATTTGGTTTATAAGGGTGTGTGACACAGTGCACTGCACACACATATTTCTGAAGGCACACACTACACAACAGTCAACTTGTTACTTGCAAATGGATTATTATTGTGATGTTACCGTCTGGTATGGGCTATAATAATGCCACCCAATGTACCGCATAGTTGCAGGTACGGCAGATTCTTTTCTTGTCATAAGACACAACACTAGCCAATTCTTGTTCCAAAGGGATGGAAATCCTAAGTTCTTTTGCATGAAGAAGATCCAAACACATAGTACAATTTCGACAGTAGAATCTGATCACTTTGGATTAGTCGAAAAATGAGCATAACATATTTATATTGTCATCAAAGTCATGAAAAATCAGGGACATAAGGTTGTCATAGACTATTTATGAAATTCATGAGGTACACTATTAAACATCATTGTCATTAGATGTCTTTCATATCAAGAATATCATGAACATAAGGTTAACTTGAATATTTATTCATTGAGAAAATCATGTACATGTGGAATGCTGCATGAGTTCATCTTTCTTGATTTGAAATTCATTGACAGATGAGGTGTTGAATGTTGCATGTGTTCATATTTATTCACTTGAAATTCATTGACGGATGAGGTATGAATGTTGCATGTGTTCATATTAATTCATTTGAGAACTAAATAATATAATGTTGGATGTTATCATAATTGTCATCAGAAGTCATAGACATAGGGTTGTCATAAGTTGTTTCACTTGCATAACATGAATAATGTTGTTGAATATTATCAATATGGCATGGAGATGTTATTCACTGAAATTCATGAAGTACATTATTAACATCATTGTCATGAGATGTATTTCATATTGGAAGTATCCTAGACATAAGATTGTCTGTAAAGATTTAAAATTTGAAAAATCATGAACATAGGGAATGTTGAATGTTGCATTCATGGTTCATTTGAATATTATCAATATAGCATGGATATGTGTTCATATGAAATTCATGAGGTACATTATTAACATTATTGTCATGAGATGTCTTTCAGATTGAACATAGCCTAGACATATGGTTGTCCAGAATGGTTGTTCAATTGAAAAATCATGTACATAGGGAATGTTGAATGTTGCATGAATCGTTCATTTGAAAATTCATTGCATAATTGTTGAATATTAGCAATATAGCATTGAAATGTGTTCATATGCAATTCATGAGGTACATCATTAACATTATTGTCATGAGATGTTTTTCAGATTGAACATAGCCTAGACATAGGGTGGTCCAAAATGGTTATTCAATTGAAAAATCATGTATATATGGAATGTACATTTGAAAATTCATTGCATAATTGTTGAATATTATCATTTATTTCATGATTGATTTGTTTCAATTGACATTGACATATGATTGAACATTGCATTTACTATCAAACATATTATTAACTAATGCTATCATTGACATTATTCATTCCCCTGTGGGAAGGGGTTCGTAGAATAAGAATTTTCCCACTGTATCCCTCTGGAGCATGTCATAAGAGGCAGCTAAATGAAGGCAACCTGTTTGCTGTGGGTTGTGACCTGTGTCGGAGGATGATGGGATCTTGGTGATTGAGGGATAACCAACACATCACTTCGGCCTGGATTTCTCCTAAACAGGTGGTCAAGTTTGGCTCGGCTTGATCAATCGCCTGGTGGTGTCATGCCCTAGGACTGCCATTCAATTGTTCGTGATGCTCAGCAACACGGGTAATTTTGCATTCGATCGCCGCCATAGCTTAGTAGCCTTAAGGTTAATACTTGTGCTGCCATCTATCTACTTACGGCGGTACTTCTTTCTGACTTCTGCGTCAGCGCCATCTGGTTATTCGTATTTGATACGTAAATACTTCGAGATGCTAACTCTGTCTTACTGACCTGCCATCTGCGGTGTGACAGCTAGAACTAACGGCCAAGGCGCCTATATAAGGCCCGTCTCAGCAGCAGAGAGCTCACTTCGACATGGCCACAGGAGGACACTAGCTGGCTTTGAACTGCCATCCCACCCACCCCTGCTAAAGACTATATAGGGCATAGGGTTAAAGCTTATTGACCTCTTTGTGCATAACTCATTGGCTTATTTCACTGTGCTTATTCTGTTGAACTTAATATGTGCTTACTAAAATTGACATGTGCTTACTACTGACTCATTATCGAAGAAGAAAATAAATCCAACTTTAAACACATATGCGGGGTCGGTGTCAAATTATGTGATGATTCATTATTCATTCATTCTTACGGTTGAAGATTACTATTTGAAATTTAGAATGCATTGTGGTAATTGTATTTGTGGTAGTTCTAGAAGGCGGCTGCTCATGAGCTAATCAAGGTGAAGTAAGTTTTTTATTTAAAATTTTGCTGCGAGTATATTATTTGCATATCCCCATGCATAAGAGTGCTGAGCTCTGCCCCACTCCTCTGTGCATCTTCATAGGGTCAGAATAGGGCTGGGGACTGCAAATAACGAAGTTTTGAAAATACTATGGATATTTCAATTTCACCCGGCAAAAGATTGATGAAGGATACTTCCTCAGATGATGACGACAAAGGAACCACCAAAGGACATACGACAACAACA
The DNA here is from genome assembly GCA_030323885.1 of Branchipolynoe longqiensis. Lineage (NCBI taxonomy): Eukaryota > Metazoa > Annelida > Polychaeta > Phyllodocida > Polynoidae > Branchipolynoe > Branchipolynoe longqiensis. The sequence continues at coordinate 68,386,355 of CM059199.1, read as the reverse complement.
TTTCCAAGATTTTTGGTAATTATTGGCTCAGACAGTGATACTACTTTGTCAAAGATGTCACCATTTGCCATAGCGAAAGGGATCAAAGTGTGATATTACTGAATGCCCGGCCACGTTTGGGACACCAGATAATATTACAAAACTCTCCCCGCCATTATCTCTAATCTGTCAGGTCATTTAACCAATACTAAGGAAGAATGAAGACAAGTCACACAGATAAACAGATGGGAAGTTGTGCTTTATTAACACCAACTCCTGTCCACCTACCATTGACCTATCATCCACACCCCTTACCTTCTAGCCACACAAGATCTCATTACTACTTTAGCCTGTATAGAAAGCAGTGTCCACAGCACATGGGACAGGAGTCCTATGGCTGTGTTCACACTCAATTGGAATATATGAATTTTGCCAGCATCAGACAGAGTGTCTGGGCTTCCTGCTCCAGAGTAGGTGTGTCTCACTCCAGAGCCAGGAGTAGAGTGATCTCTTTCTAGTGTGTCTGAAGCAGAGTCTAGAAATATGATCTTGGTTTTGAGGCTAGTGTGGTCAGAGCGCCAATGGGATGCAGGTGACTGGGCAGTCCACAGCCAGCCAATCAGGCACCTCCACAATCAGGGTGGGTGGTACCCTCCCCCAGTAGGGGTGGCTGTCACTCAACCCAGCTGCAGGTGGTGCCCTGTGTGTATATGCAAATTAAGCTGGTGTGCACACCCAGTGGTCATGTAGGGACAGGTCGTTGCAACAGTTACAATAGATCTCTGTTAAAATGGTCTTTTCTCCAATGGCACTCTTTATGGATGCATAGCGAAACATTTCAACAATCATGTACTGCCTCTTATATAGGATCATCTCTTCAATAATCTGAGGCATCTTTTATGAACATATATTTCACACAGCTCATATCATGTCATAATGGGAGTGGGATATTATTATTACTTTCAGTTTATATAACATCGTCCCCACTCCGTCGCCCAAGACTAATAATGCTCTTTGCCAATATACAATTCTTAACTGAAAAATCCATATATTTTTACAACGTCCCTCTTCCATTTCTACTTGCACAAAACGTCCAAGAAAAATGGAAGCCTTACACATTACGTCTCTTTCGGTTTAAGCCAGAGCGAGTGCTATACAGAGGAGCAATATGAGTTGTCAATAGACTTTGTAAATTCTGTTACCCTTCTTGTTTATCTTCTCCACTGTTTTGGCCACTCCTCCCTTCCTCACTGTCAAAAGTCTTCTATCAAGTTTTCTTTCTTTCTCCAGCTCTCCATCACCTTGAGGACCATTCCTATCTACTTGTTTATACTAATTGTTTTAGACAAGAACAGCCCCAAAATCTATATTTAGAATGGCGGTCCCAATGTAGACGGTGGCTTTGAACCGGCTATCTTGCTACTTATCTATATTAGTTTTACTCACCATTTACATAATATCAAATTTATATTTAAAATGCTGTCTTTTATCCTCCTGTCACTGTCCAGGCTGTGTCTGCTAATTCTCTTGCACGCCCAGACCCCCTTTTAAAACTCATGACAACAACAAAGATTAGTTTTAAAAATAGGGTAAGCAGGACAGAATAGCAACACAAGCAGGGAACCCTGACAGGTCAGATCTTGCACAAGACAATCAGAACAACATGTCCTTCAGTAGTGATTGATCCTGCAAACCAAGTTTTGACTATTGTAGTTTTGTTGCAGTACTTGCTTCACTTGACCATCGACCTTATATTTTAGTGCTTAATCGGCTTTTGGCAAATGCTGTCATCTAATCCCACATCAATACACCTGTCCCTCCATTTTGACCTCACCGACTATGAACAGTAAGAAACCTGAGACGTCGATGGTAGACATGCGGTTGCTCAGCAGGTCCTTATTGAGTTAACATTGCAGATCTCGCCTTATGGGCAAACAAGTACCAGCAATACACCCGTCCATCCATTTTGACCTCACCGCCTCTGAACTGTAAGGAACCTGGGAACGTCTATGATACACGAGTAATCTTTTGACAGGTCCTTATTGCATTCACATTACGGGTCTCGCCTTATGGGAAAACAAGGTTTAAGCGGTTTGGTTCGATGACCTACTTTTTTAGGGACTGTTTTCTTGTAACTTAGAGCCAAATCTTCGATCTGACCAAATACAAGTTGTATTATGTCGAGTTAGAGGCAAATAATGACTCAATATGTGCCTTCTGTACAATGATACAGCATCCCATATCCGTATTAACACACAACATGGCAATTTAATTTCATCTACGACAGCGTTAACATGGTGGCGTACTTGTACAATCAATGATATTGTATAGAACCAATCCCATCAGTTCTTCAGCAGTGATTGACTCAATCGATCATGGACCCGATTGGTCTATCGATCCAACATCAATCAAATGACCCAATTCATTTCTTACCTCAATGGTTGTCCTAACCAACCACTGGTCCCGTCACTCCAGTGACTCTCCGAATCATTGACCCCATCAATCCTTGCCCAAGATCAATCAAGTGATCAGAATCAATCAGATGACCAGAATCACTCAAATAACTCGAACTCATTAAATGAAACCAATTACTTCCATCAATGGTTGCCCTAACCAACCACTGGTCCCGTCACTTCCAGTCACTCTCTGAATCATTGACTCCGTCAATCCTCGCCCACGATCAATGATCCTATCATTACGCCTACTGTGGCACCTGAGCGGCAATGCCCACACCAGTGGTGAGCACACCGTTGTGGGCCCACGCATGTCTGCAGCCTGTTGTGCAGTGCTTACCGCTGATTGGATGCTCAAAAGTGGATTACGGATCCGAGATCCAATCGTGATAACATGGGCACTGCGATCAGTGCCTACACCTTATTGGATTTACCCCAAAACCACATCCTTTGTTCACAAAGAAAAAATTCTGACTGGTGCTCGGATCACATCCCTGCCGCACACTAACCTATGAGTACATGTAAATGGAGGGAGGCAGTGAACACACAGCGCGTCACCGTACCGTCCGCCCTACTCTAAGTCATCCTCCTCTCGTATTTCCCATCGCACATGCGAATTCGTCCCTCCTATACTTACGTTGTCTTTCACTCGCATTTCTACCATCGTACATATGGACTCGTCCCTTCCGGGCAGTCTTGTCCGGTTCGATTCTATGAGCAGCCCGAGGCACAAACTCATCTATGGCTCAGTCTGCGCCGATGGGTCAGGTGGCCGCTAAGACCTTCCCATGGCTATATCCACGCCAGTTTCATGCAGGCAGGAATCAGAGAGGTGCATAATGTTTAATTAAATCCTCTCCCCCTTACTTTGCTAAGCTATAATTAGCTTCCACCCCTATACTTCTATTCTAACAAGCAGGAATCCAAGAGGCATCTAATGTCTAATTAAATCCTCACCCCCTTACTTGTTCATTGTTGGTTGGGCGGGGAGCCTAATTTCCCGTTATTCCCAAATCCTTTGAGCATTACCAGAATCCCAAGTCAGCTACCCATCGCCAGACCGAAAGGCTTGGGAGGGGCTAGGAGTAGGTGACTAGAAATCCTTGATGGCAAGCCCCAGTGGTTCCGAGCGACTCTCACTCCCTTCAATTACACCTCGGTCAATTCCGACCGGTCAATTCCAACCAGTTTTGCCGAATGAGGTGATTACTTCGTCTTAAATTTTATACAACGTCCCTGCTCATCGCCCTCAATTTGGTTCTGACACACGAGAAGTGCATACAATATGCGGCTAATACTACCCCTAGTAGACAGCTCGGAAACGTTTACATAACTTACGCAATTTACACAACGTCCCTGCTCCTCCCCAATGTTTTATGGTTCAGATGCACCAGAGTACATACACCTGCACAATACACACTAACCCTTATCAAAAACAGTTTGGAAAAAGCCTGTCTACAACCACCCACTTTATACAGCGTCCCTGCTCCTCCCCAACTTTCATGGTTCACTGTACACACATGTTGGCAACCCTCCTACACCCAACATCGAGCCCCTCACCTTATACCGCACAACAGTGTCTCTATGGACTGGTAACGGGGAGGGAGGGGGCATGGCTTTGGATTCACAGACCACCGCCTCCCTACACACCGGTATGATCCCTTGCCTCCTCCTTGGGCATCCGCATCTGGTACAACAAGTTTGGCATCTATAATAACAATACATCATACCACATAACATGATTATACCGGCGACTGCCAACAAACAATACCACAGTATACTGAAATGTTCAATACGGACGTAATCGTCCAGCACCTGCACTAGACCGTTCATTGACATCAGGGGAACCTGCAGCTCCAGCAGCCGCTCAAGCTGCTCCTTCATTACTTGGTGGAGAACAGCGGGGCATGAGAGATTCAAGGCTGGGAGGTCCAGCCTTGGTGGCATCCGTTGTATGTTCACGGTCTCATGTTTCACAGTCAATGTTTGCAGAATCCAACCTCTGCCCTCCACCAAGCATGCCTCCGGCACCTGCAGCACTGTTGGGCTGGTGATCCTCTTGTTGACCTGAGGCTTTCCGGCACAACAAATTGTCACATCGATCCGAGGTTCATGGGGTGCAATGCTCACACCACCCATGCCCTCCACAGGTGCCACAACGGTGGCAGACACAGTCTTTTGGATCTTCGTGATCCGCAGCTTGCCGGTTCCGTCCCTGTCATGAACGCTGCTTCGCAGGTCTGATAGGTCATCTCTATGGCAGGGTAGCACGCCGTGGGAAAGTTGCCAATGCAAGCTTCAGGATAGAAGCTCGCCTTCCTTCTCATGCTCACCGCTACCACAGATTTTCCCACCACAGTCCTTGAATGTTCATCATCTAGTAGCACCGGCAGATACATCAAGTGTTATGCCGCATACGTCTCCTGACTCACCATCTGTAGTCCTAGGCAGAAGGCGATTGATGCGTCCAGACCCCACACCGGTTCTACCCTTGAGTGTTGATAGTACCAATGCAGATCGAGACCACGAAAGCCCGCATCCTTTTCCACCTATATTACAAGTGCCAGCTGAGCCGGCATCAGTAATACCTCCATCAACATGCCGCGCTCCAGCTGCATCACCATCCGATGGTGCAATGCTCGCTTTGATACGTAGTCGTCCACCACACTCTCCAACTCCTCCAATGCCAGCCTCACTCGCTGCAGCATCGCTAAATCATTGGAGACTGCCGTCATCTCCTCGGCTTTGTCCTGTGCTAAGGCTGTCATTGATTCCACTACAGAAACATTCTCCGCTAATTGCAGCTGAATATTTTGTGTTCTATTCATAATGGAAAGCATGTGCTCTTGGTTATGCTTCAGGGCTTGCATCTGTAGACTGTGGGTGGTAATAGCCTGCTGGACTTTGTTTAGTTGTGCCTGGCTTACCGTACCATGATGCCGCCACCCCTACTGCATAAACCAGTCCCCTCTTAGGCCGTTTAGCAAACACCTGCAGAACTTCAGCAGGGTCTTGCTCTAACCTGGCCTGCAGGACACTGAGTTTCATTTCCCAATGATGAATATTAACATACCACTTGTTCTTAGTCAATTTGTCCACATGGTCCCGCACTTGTGAGAACCAGTGCTCCACTGGTGGCCAGTTTGGGGGTGTGATCAGTATCATCACCTGCCACACAGCAGACACCGTCCTCACTTCTCCTTGGCCCCTAACTAGGACACCATCTTTCTTAAAGAGGTCGGTACTGCTGCCCAGAGGCAGGCAGCACCAGATGACGCCTATGTGCCAGTACAATGACCACATGGTAGAAATTGAGTTGAATATAAATTGTAGTTTCTGGGTGATATCCCTCGAGGAGATTGTGTCCCACAGCACTATGTAAACAGTGAGGCCGGACAGATCCTGATATCAGTCCTAACTGCTATATTCGACGAACACCCATGTGGTATACTTTGAACAATCAAAACTGCTGCAATCCACTGGACAACTCCTGCATGCAATCTAATTGCACTCCGGAGGTTCCCGAAGCGATAACAACTCAATTTCAGTCTTAAAACAAGCCTTAGCTCCCAGGACGAGCACTCAATGAATCAAAAAAAAAAAAACTCTCCAACAATAATCAGCCACGGACTGGCGGTGTGTGCTTTTATCACACTGGTCCAGTTCAAGTCCTGCGCCGTCTTCCGGCCTGCACCCTCCGGCACCCTCGCGGTCAAGTCCGTAGTCTCCCGGTCAGACACATTGAACTATTACTCTACAAAATAATTTACGCCAATATTTGTGCTTTCCTCCGGACGGACACCGCGCAGCCTATTATTGTACAAAATACTTGCTGCCGATATTGGTGCTTGTGTCCGAACGGACACCGCGTGGCCTATATCCAGTCCGCCTCCGCCTTTCACTGTTTTGTGGTTTCAAGTCCTAGCAACAGATGCGGTGCTGGAAATTACACACTCTCTATGGCAATCTTCTCTGACAGTTACCACATGCCTATGTGTACCACGACACCCTGCCAAAAGCAAACAAAAATATCAAAGTTCCAACTTTCAATGTTTTTGGTCTCAACAAAAAGTAATTGTCAAATATGCACGATCTACTGCATGCCTATATAATATTCAAAAATACATACAGTCTACTGCTTTTTCCTGGAACCTCCACAGAACACCTCCACACAAGCAATGCAGGCGCGTTTTGCTAAGTGTTGTTCCTGTGGATTTGGGATGGCTATGAGCAGTCTTGTTTTTTCGCGGGTGTGAGATCGCAGCCCTCGGGTGTTGTAACACTCTGGGCTGAGTGGGGGTGGGCATTTAACCGCCCCGGTGACAGCCCGATGATAGCCCAGCTCTCGTGTCGTGTCAGGCGACGTCACGAGCCTGGTCACGTCAGGCGAGGTCAGCAGTTGGGTCGCGTTAGGCGAACTTCCGACTGGTGAAGTCATGACAGGTGAAGTCACGTCAGATGAAGTCACGACAGGTGAAGTCACATCAGATGAAGTCATGACAGGTGAAGTCATGACAGGTGAAGTCACGACAGGTGAAGTCACGACATCTGAAGTCACGACAGGTGAAGTCATGACAGGTGAAGTCATGACAGGTGAAGTCCCGTCTTTGTTGCGGGGGGAGGGTGGGTGGTTGGCGGGTGGGCAGCGGCTGGCCACCTTGGCCGCGTTCCGCCTTATTTCCCACCATGCCTCCCTCACCTCCTCCCATGTCTCACCGTTTATGTCATTGCACACCGTGCGGGGGGAGTGCGCGTGGTGGGTGGATGGGCGGTGGGTGTAGAAGACCTCATACATTGTTCCGCCTGCTTGTTTACACCCGCATGGTGGGTCAACTTCCATTACCAGGCCGCGTTCTGGGTTGCATTCCAGATTGCATTCCGGGTTGCGTTCCGGGTCGATGGTTACCACAGCTTCGGGCCCGTCCTGCCTCACCACCTGCCTGAGCTGCTGGGGGACAAAAGCAGGGCGAGACACACAAATACCGCCAGGTGCATTAGTCACTCCTTGATTGCATTCCACATTTACACCTCTAATCCCTTCCACACATTTGTTACTTGCACTATTCTGATCCCCATTGTGCCCTGCTTGTTCTGTGTTCTCAGGCCTCCCATGCTCCCCTTGTAGCTGTGACTTGTTGCTGCATGTCACCATTGAATGTGTGCTTAACCACTCAGCCTTTGTGCCCTCACCACTATAGCTCAGTAAACATGGTACTTTCCCTTGGAATTTGTCTGATGGCAATTTACAAGTTGGCTCCCCTTCAACTTCTTCACCACTGGTGTTGTGGGTTTGGCTTACAGCCCGTTTCTGTTGTAACCGCTGTTTCTTTCTTTGCCCACGGGTTAATCTAGAATTGATTAAATACCATTTTCTTTCCCTATCAGCCAATTTCACCTGATTTCCGTTTACCTCTCTTTTTCTATTTTCTGGGGCCACCACAGTATCAGCCCTGTTAATTTCTCTGGCTGTATTATTTGGATGTCTGCCCAACTGCAAATAAGCTGGTGAAATATAGTAGACTACCCCTGCCATACTAGCACATGTATCTTCTGTACCCAACCACCTGTGCTCCTCACCATTCAGGATAATACTCCTATCCATCACCTGGAAAGCCTGTTGAGGGGCGCGTCCCACTACTTGACGTGGCACCCTCCTTCTCTCACCTCTATTGACATTAGCATTGGCGGGCAGTGCTGTGCAGTCTGCACCACCACTGTTGATGGTGGGGCTGGTGCTACAGCCAACTGGGCAGCCTGTACTGGCCGCTCAGTGCGCTCTGCCATCATCTTTCTGAGACTTTTGATCTCACCCTGGAGCATCTTAAAGGCTGCCCTGTCTGCACTACCACTTGCTTCTACCCCTGCATGCCCTTCCATAGCTCCTATCTCCATGGGTTCCTCCAGTCTATGGGCCCCGGTCAGTCTGTCTCCTGGCCCTGCCAGTCCCTCTTCATTCTGCCTGGCTACAGTCATGGCCGCCTCTAGGCTAACTGCCCTGGCCAGGCGTACATTCAGCCTGACCACTGGCTCAATCAAAGAGTCCTCAAACTTCTTAATTACCATGCCATGTACTGCACCCAGCTTCATCAGTCCTTTATCTGGCCACGCCCTCTGTACCGCCGTACTGTATCGCATACAGTACGCCGACATCAGCTCCCCTTTCCCTTGCTTGAGTGAGAATACTATGTCAATTAGGGCAGTGGCTTCCCTGGCTGTTAAAAACAGCCCAACCAGGCGTTTCCGGACCTCCTCCCATGAGCTGTTAGCATCATCTTCATATACTGAATATATGACCTCATGGAGGTTGCCGCTAGAGTGACTGAGTGCAAATTTTACAACATCCACCCCTCTGGATTGTGACACTCTACCTGCCCGGCCTACTTGCTCTACCCAGGTTCTCAATATGCCCAGATCTGACCCATCCACAGTGGCTATCTGTCTTCCCTGGTCCTTCAGATCCCTCACAGCCCTCTCTTCTTCCTTAACTCGATCTCTCCCTAGCGCCAGGCGCTCCTCCCTCATCATTCTCTCTTGTAGGATCTGTGCCTGCTCTTGGTTGGACCCGGTCCCATGCTCCCTGGTCTCCCTGAGCACTCTGGCCTGGGCTTCCAACTGTCCAGCTGCATATTTGGTTAAATATACGAGCCGATCCCCATCTCTGGGTATCTCCCCTGAGGCTACCCCAAGTGTGAACCAGTTGGTAAACCCCCTATTTAACTCTGATTCTGCCATTATGATATATGTACTGTTATCCGGCACAATGCCCTCTACTTTCTCTATACAACTCAATCTGTGTGTGCATGCATTCATACAAGTCCTATCTATCTGTCGATATATACCAAGAACAATATCTATCAACTACCTTCTCAAAACACCCCGACACAATTTAAAACTCCCGACACCTTTAAGGGTGCATTCCTTACACGCGGTATGCGGTATGTGAATGTGAATGCGAATGCGACAAAAAATCTAAATGCCTTGAAGCCTATGGGCTACATTCCTTACATGCGGTATGCGGTATGCGAATGCGAATGCATTTTCCGATCAGTCCCTGTAGCGATAGGTGCGGCATGCAGTATGCGGCATGCATGGTGCGAATAGAAACCTGAGTCTGATGTGTCCATTAGTTTAACACTAGGAGAGGCGACTGAGCATTACGGAACGGTCACACACAGGGGTGCTGAGTGGAAACATATGGTAGTGGCGGTGGTGGGGTTCAGTCAGTCGCACTTGTCCATTAGTTTAACGAGGAGAGGCGATGGAGCATTACGGAATGGTCACACACAAGGGTGCTGAGGGGAAACATATGGTAGTGGTGGTGGTGGGGGTTCGGGTTGGTGAAAATGCTACCAGAGCCACAAAAATATGAATACTTATCTATAATTTGGTAATTATAAAGGTTGGAATATAGCCAGTTGTGTGCCGCATGCTGCATGCCGCATGCCGTGTGTAAGGAATGCTGCCATTCGCATGCCGCATGCCGCATGCTGCATACCGCGTGTAAGGAATGCCCGCTTTACAGTTTTTACTCCCCTACACACACACAGCGCTCTTGTTTACCTCCTCTACACACCCACACACACAGACCCTTGTGTCGGCATCTACACAGCGATGGGTGGTGTAATTGCTGCGCCCGGTGTCAGCGTCTCACCTCCCACAAGTCTGGTTCTCCACAAGAAATATGTTTAACTCCAATACATTCTTTAATATATGCGTCAATATTCTAAAAGTCAGAGAATATTGTTCTCCACAAGCAATACGTATTCTCCTGTATTCTTGGGTTTAAACTCATAAGAATAACCGCTAAAAAACAAAGAGTGATAATCACTCCCTCCGCCGCGGGTGCGATGTTCAAGCATTATGGAGGGCCACGGACGTATGGTGATGGACGTTCGTGAAAGGGACTGAGTGGTATTCAATGGGAACCTCAGTCCGTTGTCGGAAGAGAGCGGTGTCCTCCCCGATGAAGCAGCGCACAGGACTTTCACTATAGCAGGGAAAACCCTGAAGCTGCCTAAGCAGCACAGGTTGCTTGCCCTGTTTTTATTATTTTTTGTTCTGGGTCGGCGGAGGTACGTCGTGAGCGGTTTTACACCGGTCAACGGCGCATCTTCGGCGGAAAGGGGGGGTAGGGGTCATGGTGCTGTTGCCGTGAGGAGGGACCAGCAGGGGCGAGCAGCTCCTGTGGCTCTCTTCGAGTTCTGGGGGGGGCGGGGGTGTTAGGTCCGTTCCAGGGAAAGGGCAAGGGAGAGGTAAGAGGTCCTCGTCCCTGGTGCCATTGCACGTTGCTCTGCCATTGGAGCTGCAGCGGACTCATCGGTCAGCTAGATGGTTCGGACAGGTCAGCTTCGCCTCCTCCACCGCCGCTTCCACCCCCTCATCTGCTTTGCTGCAGGGTTTGAGAAACTGGCTGAGTTGCCAGTCGTGAATATCGATCGGAGTTAATGGGGTCGGGGTGGTGCGCCATCGTAAGCGGTCAGAAGGTCGTGACCGAGTGGACCTGACACTCTGAGTGCGGTGGTGGTGGCACGGGCTCCGCGAACTGTGGTGTGTCGGTGCCGGGCATCCGGTGTCGCAACCGGTGTATTGGGTCAGGTTCCGCTGGGCGACGTGTGTCGGCGGCTGCGGGATTCTGCCCTCTCAGTTGGCAGGGACCGCCGTCTGCGGGAGCCCGGGTTGTGAACCAGCGGCGATGCTCCTGTGGTGAGTTCATCTCGGGGGTGATACCTGTGCAGACGGTGGTGGTCACGGCCCCGTGGTTGATCACGGGTGTTTGCTCTGGGTTGGACGGTATTCACGGTGCGTCTCGGCGAGGCCAACCGTGTAGGACGTTACGGCCAGGATTTTCAGGAAGATCGGGTCGGCGGCGCCTGGTCAAAGCCTTCTTTGGAGGCTTTGATGCGGTCGTCGCGCAGACTCAAAGAAGTTCTGACGCGTCAGGCTGAGGGAAGGCGTGGTGCTGACTTCGACAATGTTGTAGAAGACAAAATGATTGTCGAACGAAAGATTGGCAGTATCACGCGAGCAGAGAGCGCGGCAGGCTTTCAGTCATGACGATATCGACCTGGACTTTTCTCTGCCGCGTTCTCCACTCGGATCCGGAGATTGGGATGGTTCATTGCGCCACTTTGGATCTTTCCGCTTCAGCGTCGAGGACAGGCTGCAACGGTGCGGCCATGCTTGGTGGGCTCTGATGCTGTGCGGTATCGGGCGCTGATGGCCGCGGGCGGCAAGGGCGCTGCTGACGCTGACAGTGCCGGTTCAGCTGACAGGTGACGGGACACGAAAGGTGAATGGGCGATTTGTCGCATTCTGTCCTGTTGGTTGATTTTGGACGTCACGTCGGAATTCAGTTGCAGTGTAGGGGGGGTGGTGGACGACGTGTAAACTGTTGGTACAGTTGGGGTCGCTCTCTCTGTCCGAGGGATTCTGGATTACCGTGGATTCCGGTTGACAGGTGGCAGTTAGGTTAGCGGTGGTAAAACTGCTCGCGCAGGTGGATCGGCGCTAGCCCTGTCCGAGGGATTCGGGTTCCACGTGGGGGTAATTGACGAAGCCAGACTCTGTGGCGGTTATTAAATTTTATTTTTTTTTTTTATCTATAAATTATACACATTTAATATACAAAATAATTGATTTTTGTCTGAAAAATTCATCTCCCTTAGGAGGTGGATACCGCCTTGTATATATATATGTGTAATATTGTTATAATATAATATATGTATATAACATTTTTAGTACTACGGTGCTAATTTTACATTGATAACCATGATGTATTTAGCATAGCGTACTGCTCTATTCAATATTACTTTTTCTTTTGCTGTACGATTGTTCATGTTTATGTTATGGTGAAGGAGCTTTAGCTTCTCCCGATTGGAGGGATCTAGCTTCTGTGTGCTGCCTATTTTTCTGCATTAGGGGGGGTCGGAATAATTTTTTTTTATATATATATACTAAATAAATTAATTTCTAAAAATATTCCTCACTTTCACACCGTTTTGGACTTCCATGTTCCACACTATGAGGAATATGATATTCTAAATTAATTTATGGAACGGGGTGGTCAATGGTGTGGGAGGTTGGTGGGTAGACACTGTCCATTTTACACTAAAAGATTTTCCTATTGCAGTGTCGCCTGGCTCTTATTTGATGCTGCATTCTTTATTTTAAAAATTAGTATTTATGGTAAGAACGCTTCTGCGCAGAAAGAACACTGATTGACCAGCCTACGTGTGGGTCGGCTCTGTTATGACAGGGGAGGATGCACATGGGGTGTAATTTTCTTGGTAGGGGGGGGTTCTTGCTGGCGCCCATTGCTTCTTATAAAATGTATTGCATTCCTAAAGTTTTGTATCTGCGGAGACTTTCTCAATTGTTATAAGTAACACCGCCTTCTACCTTGCATGCTCTCTGCACCGGGAGGGGTCCACGAAGCGTGACGGGTCCTGGGGTGCGGCGGCGTGACGTGTCGCGGTTTTGTATACCGTTGTGTTCTACTTGGCCAGGCTGACAGCGGGGGGGGCACAGGAAGGACGGATCTGAGGAAGATAGTAGGAGGAGCCGCTCCGGTAGAAGGCGGAGCGCCCCGCTAACGTTCTTTGAGCGGGGGGGTGGCGCGGGGGACATGAGTAGTTCCTTGTTCCTTCTGTCTCTCGATGGGGTTCCACTTGTGGGGTATGAATTCTCTCCAGCAAAAAATATTCTATACACCCACTACAAAGTAGGCTGGGCGAGGTCGTCTTTGTGCCGACTATTAAAGACTTTTCTTTCACCTAGACTGATATCATGTTTGCCTTGCAGCTAGCTAGATCCATATCGCTATTCAGCTGCAGGCAGGTCTAGGAATTGCGAAATGAGACATAGCTTTGTTAAGGCTTCTCTCCCTTTCAGTTAGTTCTCATGTTGACTTTCGTATCATTTCTCGATTCTATCGGTTTGCATTCTGCACATCCGCGTGAGACTCTAGGGGGGGCAGTGTAGTAGTCTGAACATGAGCTCACTATCACGCGGTTAGCAGCGGAAGGATCAATGCCATCTTGCGCGTTCCAATACACTGCGTTGCGCTAGGTGGCGGCACGGGTCACCACCGGTCAGACCCCAACTGGGCTGACCTCTACTGCGTGTGGTTGACCCACCACCCCCACACACACCTATAGAGTCGATGTGGGATCTGGCGAGTCAGGGGGCGGTTCAGACAACTACTGACGCCGCGGAGAGCAGAGGGTTCAATAAACCAGGTGAAGCGTACACTGAATTGAATCTTGGTGTTCTTTCGTGTGAGAAAGGGTGAGTCGGAGGGCCGTGGACCATTACACTATGTACCCTTGTCTAACCACTCTGTTGCCAGAGGCGCCTCAATACACGCCTCTTTTTCCCACCCCCGCCTTGCTTTCTTCCTTTTCGCGCATTTAAGTTAAATTGTGAGGTTGAATGTATGAGTACTCTTAGGTCGGATGTTAAACTATAACCATGATCATAACAGATTTCATTTGAAATTCATTGACATACAAGATGATCTGGCTATTAGCATTTGTTTATAAAGTTATTCATTTGAAAAATAAATAATATACTGTTGGATGTTATCATTATTGTCATAACATGTCATAGACATAGGGTTGTCATGAGTTGTTTCAAAAGTTAATTTAAATGTCTTATTTCGCAATGTTAGATTCACGTATATGCATTGTAATACACATAATAACATAGAATACATACTTTAGATGTCTTAGCTATGTTAATTCATGCTTCTAAGTATCATAGTTCTTTAGTTATGCATTTATTAGCACAAACAAATAAGACCTGGACTTTACCACAGTTCCAGTCAATGACGAAATGCTTCCACCGATCCCGCGTCAACCACCACGAAGATTAGCAACATTTTAAGACAAATCGATCATGTTAATCAGGTTATGTCTAATTTAGCTTCACGTCTCGGTGAAGTATCTGTAAAAACTGCTTCATTCACGTTGAATGAATATGTTTTATTGCTTCACGCATGTCGCTCATCGACAGCTGATAAGCGATAGACTCCCCGCTCGCGCATCAGATTTGTTATCGACCTTACCATATACTCGAGAAAAGTTTACGCTCGTCGAATAGAATCGCTCTATCGACCCCATGCATCTGTCTTTTCTTACTATAGAGTGGTTCAGGTTCGCCGACAATGCCTATATTAAGAGTATAGAATAGATTTTTAGGTTTCGTGCATTCACTTTGATCATTACGGTACTACAAAATCAATGTGCTATTTTAAGCACTTTAGGTTTTTTACATCCAGAATAGATAATTCACGACACGAGACGGAGCTATATTATGGAACTTTATTGGAGTTCGGTCATGGAACCGTGCATCGAGAGTACAAGTAGATAAGTATAGCAGTGTGAAATCATAAGTGGCGAACAGTGGTCAATGTATCAATAGTAGTGTGAGTGAACAATAGCAAATAAATTATCATCAAGGCATCATAAGCAATAGTGAGCAGTGTCGATAATCGTAATCAATAAGGTCATGCATTGATCAGGACAGCAGTGATATAATCAGTAATTAGGTCGGATCATGTAGATCATCAATAGAGTCAATGGTTTATGGTAGCTAATGAATGCATCAGTACAAGTGATGATCAGAATAAGTAACAGTTGAGTAGTTAATGTCAGATCATGTAGGTTTTAATAGAGTCAATGGTTTATTGGTACATATAATGAATGTATCAGTACAAGTGATGATCAGAATAATTAATAGGTGAGTGCATCAGGTATGCGGACAGGTGGTCGGTGTATGTTGGATGTGTGTGCGTATGGGTGTGGAAGGTGTAGGAGGTTGTGAGGAGGGGGGGGAGGCATGGGGAAGAAGGGGAAGGGGAAGGAAGGGAGGGTCAATGGAAGGGTCTGAGGTGTTGTGTGTCGGGCGGGATCCGGGCCTCAACCTTCCATCTGGCGATGTTGGGTGAGTGGGTGGTCGAATTAAGTGGGTCTTGTCGGTGCGCTGTCTGGTGAGAAGTGGGCTGAGCGGGAGGCACAGGGGAGTGTAGGGGCAGGGGAGGGTCTGACGTCAGAGGGCACTGGTTCCGGGTCGTGGGGTAGTGGCACCATCTGCAGGGGAGTGGGGTAAGTAGGCGATGCAGGGCGGTGGTGTCGCCGCCTGTAGGGAGGTGGTTAAGTGAGAGGGGGAAGGGCGGGGAGAGGGCAGAGGCGGTGGGGGAGAGGCGGGCCAGCTCCGGCTCGGTCTCGAATTACCCATATTACCGAAGTAATATGCACAATGCATCATGCTAATGTATGTAGACCAACATTTTGATATTGGTTAGTATGGTAGAATTCATACTGTTACTTATATCCTATTCACATCCATTTGTAGATCTACCTACTATTGACCAAATTATGTAACTACCATAGTCATGAGTCTGAAATAAAGAATTGAATGAATAAATATACATTATGCATACATATACATACACATATATACATATACATACATATAGATACATATACATACATACATATGCATACATATACATACATACACATACATACATACACATACAATTATCTGATGCATAATCCCCACGAATATGGCATTTCTTGCATTAATAAAAACTTACCCTGTATATTATTGCATATATATTTCATTTATTTTATTGTTGGTTATCACATTTTATTTATATTTATATTATTTGAATTGAGGTCTAGTACCGGGAGTCTCGGCGCCGGGAGGCCGGGGACCCTGGTGCCGGGAAGCCGAGATTCCCGGCGCCGATAGGCTGCCATCTACATATATATTAACATACATATACATATATATATATACATATGTGTACATACATATACACACATACATAATAATACATATACATCTATATATATACATATGCAGACATATATACATGACTCTATATAGGCATATAAATATATATTGTATTTAGAGATGACTGCATCACATATCTTAGAGTGGTCCTCCATTTGTCACTGCTAAGTTGATGCGCGAAAAGGAAGAGAGGAAGGCGGGGGTGGAAATAAGGCGTCTTTATTTACGCCTCACAGAGAAAGCATACAGAGCATACAGAGTAAAATAGCACAATAAAAGTAAATAAGGAATAACCTGAGGAAGTAAAGAAGCTCATGAGGAGCGGAGTAATGAATAAAGTTCAGTTAAATTAAGTGTCAGTAGAGTGAGGGGGTGCCGAGGAGCCCTCCACCAAAAAAGGCGGAGAGGGCTCGCGGCGCGCCCGAGGGTGCGAGGCGGAGCAAGTGGGGTGGGCCGGCAGAGAGGCGGGCCGCGTCAGGGGTCAGGTTCCCTCTGGGGGCGGCGAGTGTCCGGGGCCTGCGTCGACAGGGAGCGGGCGGCCAAAAAGGAGGAGGCCCGCTCCTTGGCGGGATCCGGTGAGGAGGTCCGACGAGGGTCGAGCAGGGGGGCAGCGAAGTCCTCAGGGCTGGGTGGGGTGGTGGTCGGGGTCTGGGCGGGGGTGTTGTTGAAGGCGGTGTCATGAGGGTCGGCGGCAGAGGGTTCCTCGTGAGGCTGGGCTGGGATGTGGTCCGAGGCGTGAGGCCCGAGGTGATGATCCCCGGCTGGGACTAGGCGGCGCTGCGATCGGTGGTCGCTGGGAGGTTGTCGGTGGAGGTCGCGGGGCTGTCGGCAGTGGTGAGGGTGAGGCGCCGGGAAGGGCCCCCCGGGCCGGCCGGGGGGAGGCCGGCGGATCAAAAATCCGCCGAGGTGGGGGGGGTCTGGCGCTCACGGGCTTGCTTGGTTATGCATTCGGCCTCGCAGTGCATAGTGAGTATGCGCCTCACGTTCGCGCAGTAGGCGCATACGTGACGGCGCCTGTCCCCCGCCTCGCCGTGGGCCTCCCCGACGGGGGCCCGATCGCACGAGGCGGGGTCCCGGTTCCAGGCCGGGCAGGGGGCCCCGTGGGTGTGCCTGTCGTAGGTGACTCGGGCGTCGGCTTGGACTCGGGGGACGTGTGGGCCTCGGTGTGGAGGGTCGAGTGGGCGGGCGGGGGTGCTGGCGGCTTGGTGGTCGGGCATGGCGATACACTCGACTCTCAGGAGGTTGATAGCTACTGGGTCATGCCACCCGTGGGGGAGTCGACCGTCCGCGATCCACGTGAATACGGTCTCGGAGTACCGACGGACGGTCTCCCACGGGTAGGTGAGGTTGTCCCGGGAGACTGTAAGGTGGTGGTGGTGGAGTCCCTGGGCGGAGTGGGGGGGGAAATCGGGATGGTCGATGAGGATGAGAAGGGCGAGGGCGTACTCGTCCTTCGTTGCCTCGCCCCTCTTGACCAGCGTTCTTTCCGGCCCCCTCTGTACCAGGTCGGATGGAAATATATAGTCGACCGGGATACCTTGGCGGCTCACGGAGCGTCGCGCCTCGGCGGAGGCCAAGATGTCCCGGACGGCGTCGGCCGCGGAGGCGGGGCTGTGCCGGGTGGGTTCCTCTTGGTAGGCCCGGGACGTGGTGGGCGCGGCTTGTGTAGCAAGGTGCCGGTACCTCTCGTACTCCGGGTGCGCCGCCCCGGGCAGGCTCGCCTGAGGCGGCGGCGGGGGGCGGGCTGCGGCAGTGGTGCGCGCCCGAGGCGCTGGGGCAGCCGCCTCGGGGCGGGTGGCCTGGGCGGGTAGTCTGTCTCACTATCATACTTATTGCAACAATGCAAGGGGACTAATGGCCCTGTCACACTATGACGTTTCTCTTCAACAGTCGGGAAACGTCGGGAAACGTTAGGGGGACGTTATTCGAACGTCGGTACACGTCGGTACACTAACCTGGACATTGACAGTTGCCGGAGGACGTCGGCGAGCGTAGCAGGTCGCTAGGTGTTTTAAGCATGTCAAAAAGACGGGGTTGGCAATATTATGGCGATGTCAGAAGCACGTCGACAGCGCTGGAATAACATGATGTGAATGCTAGGCAGTCGCCGCGCGCGCTTGACGTCGTTCTTACACGTTGCACCAAACTGTTGCTTTGTTGTTTTACGTCCTAGCTACATCTAAGTTAATATGAAGACGTCGCGCCTCACGCATCGACACCCGTTGGCCACGCGGAAATAACGCGCTGCGCTGACACCAAACTTTTTCCCCAAACCTACGAAAAGTTGGACGTGTCTCGACGCGTAGAAGATATTTTGCCCGCTGACGGCGCGCCAGCGAGAAGCATCGTAGTGTGACAGGGCCTTATAAGCTCTGACACTTTCACACTCAGATTTTAACCAAACACTGCCATTACCCTAAATAATATTCCATTTATATTTAATTCATTTTATTTTTGATTATGCACGTACATGTACACATACACATACTTTTAAAGTTATATGTATATATGTATATATGCACATACATATGTATGCATTATATATAATATATAAATAATATTGCAATATCAGGTGAAGAATAACTTACCAGTGTTCCTAAATGTAAGGATGACTGTGCCAGATCCTTCACAATGGTAATCCATTTGCAAGTATCACGTTGACTGTTGTGTAGTGTGTGCCTTCAGAAATATGTGTGGGCAGTGCACTGTGGCACAGACCCTTATACAGCAAATCCAACCTACTCTCACACCTATTCAAAGGGCATAAGCTCTGACACATTCACACTCAGTGAGCTCAGCTGTCAGTGGAGGTGCAGCCCAGAAAACCAGTGGCAATCTGAGGTATGAAAGCTTTCCTTGGCAGTTTTTGGTTAAAATCTGAGTGTTAAAGTGTCAGGGCGTATGGCCCTGTCACACTACGACGCTTCTCGCCGGCGCACCACCGACGCGCAAAATGTGTTGTACGCGTCCAGACACGTCCAACTTTTCGGCGTTTTGGGAAAGAATTAGACGGCAGGGCAGCGTGTTAGTAGCGTGTGGCCAACGTTGTAGTAACGTATATCAGTGCGTTCTCTCTGTGTCTGTGTCTGTATCTCTGTCTGTGTGTGTGTCTATGTCTCTG
This sequence comes from Branchipolynoe longqiensis, assembly GCA_030323885.1. NCBI lineage: Eukaryota > Metazoa > Annelida > Polychaeta > Phyllodocida > Polynoidae > Branchipolynoe > Branchipolynoe longqiensis. The sequence goes on along the minus strand of CM059199.1, from coordinate 68,367,002 downwards.
TCTGTGTCTCTGTGAGGACCTCCCCCCCCCACACACACACACACACCTATAGAGTCGATGTGGGACCTGTGAGTCAGGGGGTGGGTCAGACAACTACTGACGCCGCGGAGAGCAGATGGTTCAATAAACCAAGTTGAAGCATACTCTAATTGAATCTTAGTGTTCTTCCTTGAGTAACCGTGTGAGTAAGAGTTGGAGGGCAGTGGGCCATGACATTTATATATGTATATACACATAGGTATATGCATATTTATATGTGTACATATTTGTATGTGTATATGTATATTTATACATAATGATATAGAATATATAATGATAAAAATGGTAATAATACTTGACGTACACCCAACCTGACTTTACCCGACCTGACTTTACCCAACCTGACTTTACCTGACTCTACTTTACCCGACTCTCCTTTGCCCGACTCTCCATTGCCCGACCTGACTTCACCCGATGTGACTTTACCGGACCCAACTTTACCAGACCCAACTTTACCAGACCCGACTATACCGGTCCTGACTTTACCGGACCCGACTTCACCGGACCCGACTTCACCGGACCCGACTTTACCGGATCCGACTTTACCAGGCCCGACTTTAGCCCACCCGACTTTAGCTGACAGAACTTTACCCCTCCCGAATTTACCTGACCTGACTTTACCTGATCCGGCTTCAGCTGACCCGACGTTACTTGACCCAACCCTACTTGAACTGACCCGTCTTGAACCAACAGAAGTTGAACCGACCTGAGGTCACCCGACCTGACTTCACCCGACTCGACTTCAACCGACCCAAGCCAACTTCACCCTCACCGACTTGACCCGACCTGACTTGACCTTCCCCACTTGACCCGAACCGACTTGATCCGACGCAACTTGACCTGACCTGTGTTGACCCGACGTGTAACGTCAGGTCGGGTAATGTCAGGTCGGGTAAAGTCAGGTCGGGTAAAGTCAGGTCGGGTAAAGTCAGGTCGGTTAAAGTCAGGTCGGGTAAAGTCAGGTCGGACAAAGTTGTATCAATTAAAGTGGATGTCTACTTTTTGTGCTGTTGGGTCGGTAAACAAACAAACAAACCAACGACTTTAACGGACCCAACTTTACCGGACCCAACTTTACAGGCCCCGACTTTACTGGACCCGACTTTACCGGACCCAACTTTACCGCACCCGACTTTACCATACCCGACTTTAGCCGATCCGACTTTACCAGACCCGACTTTACCCGACCCGACTTTACCCGACCCGACTTTACTCGAGGCGGCTTTAGCCGACCCGACTTTACTTGACCCGACTTTACTTGACCCGACCCTAGGTGAACCGACCCGTCTTGAACCGACCCAACTTGAAACTACCCGACTTCCCAACCCGACTTCACCCGACCCGACTTCAACTGACCCGACTTCACCCAACCTGACTTTACTTGACCCGACCCTACTTGAACCGACCCTTCTTGAACCGACCCAACTTGAACCGACCCGACTTCACCCGACCAGAGTTCACCCAACCCTACTTCAACTGACACTCAAACACATGTCTTGACCTGCCCGACTTGACCCGACCCGACTTGATCCGACCCAACTTGATCCGACCCGACTTGCCCTGACCTGAGTTTACCCGACGCGTAAAGTCAGGTCGTGTAAAGTCAGGTCCGGTAAAGTCAGGTCGGGTAACATCAAGTGGGGTAAAGTCAAGTCGGGTAAACTCATGTCAGGTAAAGTAAGGTCCGGTAAAGTAGAGTCGGGTAAAGTAGAGTCAGGTAAAGTCAGGTTGGGTAAAGTGGAGTCGGTAAAGTGGAGTCGGGTAAAGTAGAGTTGGGTAAAGTAGAGTCGGTTAAAGTAGAGTCGGGCAATGTAGAGTCAGGCAATGTAGAGTCCGGGAAAGTAGAGTCCGGGAAACTAGAGTCTGGTAAAGTCGGGTAAAGTCATGTCAAATAAAGTTGTGTCGAATAAAGTAGAGTCGGTCATGTAGAGTTGGGTAAAGTAGAGTTGGGTAAAGTAGTGTCGGGTAAAGTAGAGTCGGGTAAAGTAGAGTTGGGTAAAGTAGAGTCAGGTAAAGTACAGTTGGGTAAAGTCAGGTTGGGTAAAGTCGGGTCGGGTAAAGTCAGGTCGGGTCCAGTCAGGTCGGGTCCTATCAGTTCGGATCCAGTCAGGTCGGGTCCAGTCAGGTTGGGTGAAGTCAAGTCAGGTCAAGTCAGGTCAGGCAAAGTCATGTCGGGTGAAGTCAGATTGGGTGAAGTCAGGTCGGGTCCAGTCAGGTCGGGTGAAGTCAGGTCGGGTAATGTCATGTCGGGTAATGTCAGGTCAGGTCAAGTCAGGTCAAGTCAGTTGAGTCAAGTCAGGTCGCGTAAAGTCAGGTCGGGTAAAGTAAAGTCAGGTTGGGTAATGTCAGGTCAGGTGATGTCAGGTCAGGTCAAGTCAGGTCAGGCAAAGTCATGTCGGGCAAAGTCAGGTCAGGCAAATTCAGGTCGGGTTACATCAAGTCGGGTAAAGTCAAATCGGGTAAAGTCATGTCCGGTAAAGTAAGGTCGGTTAAAGTAGAGTCGGTTAAAGTAGAGTCAGGTAAAGTCAGGTTGGGTAAACTGGAGTCGGGTTAAGTAGAGTTGGGTAAAGTAGAGTCGGGAAAATAGAGGTGGGTAAAGAGGAGTTGGGTAAAGTAGAGTCGGTTAAAGTGGAGTCGGGGAAAGTTGACTTTGAGTAAGAGTGTATTGCACATGTATCTGGACACTTTGGTTATTGTTTTTTATGTATATACAGTATAACCCTGTTAAACCAAGCTCAGTTAAACCAAATGATCGGTTAATCCAAACAAATTTCTAGGGTCCCTTCAAAATACTTTACCCGACCTAACTTTAACCGATCCGGCTTTAGCAGACCCGACTTTACTTGACCCGAACCTACTTGAACCGACCGTCTTGAACCGACCCGACTTGAACAGACCCAAATTGAACAGAGCCGAATTGACCCAACCCGACTTCATGCGACCTGACTTCAACTCACATGACTTGACCCGACCTGACTTGACCGACCCAAGCCGACTTCACCCTCACCGACTTGACCCGACCTGATTGACCTGCCCGACTTGCCCTGAACCTACTTGATCCGACCCGACTTGACCTGGCCTGAGTTGACCCAAGGGGTAAAGTCAGGTCACGTAATGTTTGTTTGTTTGTTGTTGTTTTACGTCCTAGCAACATCTAAGGTCATATCAGGACGGGTAATGTCAGGTTGGGTAAAGTTGTGTCGGATAAAGTTGTGCCGCTTACTAAACACAAGCACCATAACTGTAGTTATGGTGCTTGTGTTTACCGTGTTTAGACCCTTATCTGTACGTGTCCATGGATTCCTTCTCCCTGGTTGTATGTGATTAAGCGATCAACGACTGCACACATTGAGGGCTAGTAGCTAAACAGTCTAATTTCAAACCATCGAGTAACACCTGTTTTATGTCTCACTATGTAATACGTAAGCGTACTAAAAATTAACTTAGATAAGTAGAAAAGTCAATGGGAAATAAATGGAATTGTTATTTGTTAGTGTAACATACAGCCACCACTCTAAAGGACGTCCGAAAGCCTGAGATGTGGTTGAGAACTCGTTTTATTATCGGCGACACCAACTCCTCTCGGTGGGCGTTGTAATGTGATTAAGCGATCAACGACTGCACACATTGAGGTCTAGTTACTTCATGCTTTATTCAGCCTCACGGTACAAACTACACTGGTTCCTCTACCCTGCGCTGGTCCCGGCCGCTGTGCCGCGGTACCATAGATAACAACATACATAACATCTCCCTTTTATAGAGAGAACCAATTGTGACGGGTTTCTGGAATAAAAATACAATGTGACTCAACTTTAGTTTTACAATGGCATCATTTGTCTGGGCCCTGCGTGTTCCGATTGTCTCTCTCTGCGCCTCTTTAGTGTTCATTATACATGTCACACTTCGCGCATTGGCCAAGCTGAGTTTGTTGTCTTATTTTAGTTTGCACTCTTTAAAGCCCACTGGCTTGGTTCTGTTGATATGCCTATACATCTTCCCTTCCAAATGGAACATACAATTACCAAGTTATACATACAGTGATTTTTATACAACAATGAGACTATTTCCACAGATATTGGTAATATCATTCATCAAGCTACAATTTTTGTTTATGTTCAGTCCGCTTCTTTTTTACTCTGCATTATAACCATGCACGGACTATATAGTGATCGACTGAATTCTTTTGACTCGCATTTCTTATCTGTTTTAACCGCCTCGGTACCGGCATGCTTTGTATCCTTATCTCTAGTTTATGTTGCCTTCGGCGTGACCTTTCTACTAGTTCCTGCCAGCTCGTACATTTCCCATGCAGTTTTCTGTTTATCTCGTGAACTTTATCGTTGACCTGCGGTATGTTGTTCTTACATTTACTTTGGTCGTTCTATCCTACCCCGTTAATCTTTCACGTCTTACATTACTGTGTTTTATTGATATCCTAATCTTCTCATCGGCCTTACTTCTCTGCCGCCCCGCATAATATAGTTGTGCTGTGTATTGTTTGTGTTTCCCTGTCAGAGGTGTTCGTGGTTTCGGTTTTGTTCTCTTTGTTTGTGTTGGTTCAGTGTCTGTGGTGTTTTGAATATATGTTTTATATTCCTTCTGATGACGATGTTGTTTCTAGTTCGAATTTCATAATCCTGTGAGATTTCGCCTTTCCCTCTTTGAACTGTTCCTGGTGCCCAACTATCTTTGTGTGTTCTATACTGAATTTGTTGGCCAGGCTTTAAGCCAGTTAGTTTTCGACCCGCGTGGCGGTCAAATAATTTGTTCTGGTTAGTTTGAATACTTTCGATTTCCCTCTGCTTCACTTTTATTGTTTTCGATCTTAACTCTTTGTCTGTTGTTGGCAATTTGGAGCGTAATTTTCTGCTCATTAAGAGTTGTGCGGGTGTTGCATTTAACCCTGTCAGAGGTGTGTTACAAAAATTCAATAAGACTAGGTTGTAATCTTTATTTTTGTGCCTAGCTTTTTTTATCATTGTTTTTATTGTCTGAATGTGTCTTTCTGCTTGTCCATTGCTCTGCGGGTAATGCAGACTTGAGAATTTTGTTTCGAACCCCCATTCGCTTGCAAATTGTTTGTACTCGGCGCTAGCAAATTGCGGCCCATTATCTGACACGACAATCGCTGGAATTCCATGTCTGCCAAACGTTTGTTTCATTGCAGTGATTACTGCGTTACTCACCGTTGATTGTAGTTCAATCACTTCTGGGAATTTTGAAAAGTAATCCACTACTATTAAGTAGTGTTGTTCTTTTATTTGGAACAAATCCGCCCCAATGTTATTGAATGGTTTGCGTGGTATTGCATGTGGTGTTAGTGGCTCACTGTGTTGTTTGTTTCGGTATTTCTGACACAACGTGCATCTCTGTATGATGTCTTCTAATTGTGTTTGCATACCTGGCCAAGATATGTGTTCTCTTGCTAGCCGCTTACTTTTGATTATTCCCTGATGTGTCTCGTGTAGCTTGTCGAGCATTTTCTTTTGAAATTTTTCTGGTATGATTATTCTGTTGCCTTTTAGTAAGAGTTCCCCTTGTTGTGTTATGTCATGTCTAAAGGTGTGAAATGGTGTTGCGCAGTTTTGTATTAGTTTTTTGTCTTCGGGCCACCCATTGTCGACCAGTCTCCCTATTTTTGTAAGTGTCGGATCTGCTGTTGTTTCTGTTCTTATATCGTTTAAACACCCTTTTACTAATTCTATCGCAGCCACAGTGATTTCGTTGTCGAACAGCTCGTTTGGTTCAGTCCTGGTGGTGTGGTCTCTGGATAACGCATCTGCAACGAAAATTTCACTGCCTTTGATATATACCAATTCTAAGTCGTAATTTTGCAACCTCATCCGCATTCGTTGCTTGCGAGCGGACAATTGATGTAGGGGCTTGTTTACTATTGATACCAGCGGTATTAAACGTGCATAACTTTGAACTCTCCGTATCTAGTTGTATCTGCCAGTATCTGCTTTTTGCGACTACTACCGAAAAGAATTTAGCGCCATTCAGTTTAGCTACCACCTCCTCTATTGTTCTTGTCGGGTAGGGACCCCTCTGTATGGCTTTGTTTAATTTTGTGGGATCTAAACATATGCAAATTTTATCTTTTTTTCTTACTATAGTTATGGAGTTCACCCATGGAGTCGGCTCGGTTTCCTCTACGATTACACCTAATTTCAACATTCTGTCTAGTTCTTCTTACTTTATTTTCGATAGCGTGTGGGATCCTCCTTTGGGGATCCACCACAGGTGGGACTTTACTGTCAATATGGATGTTCGCTTCCACCTTAATTGTCCCTAACCCAGTAAACACGTCGTTAAATTGGTTTACCGTGTTTAGTGCTTCTTTGTCGTCCTCTGTTTGGATGCTGTCTAGGCAGGAGGGTAGTTGCAGGCGAACACACGCCTCCTTACCGAGGATGGCGCACCCGTTGCTTGTTATCGGGAACTGCAGTAGGTGGTCCCTCACCTGTAGCTCGACTTGCCCTATAGGGGTGATGTGCTCCCCGGAATACGTGACCAGCCAGCATTTGGCTTGTTTGAGCTGCGTATGCAGCAGTTTCACGTAGATGTCCTTGGGGATGATGTTGGCCTCAGAGCCAGTGTCCAGCTTGAAGCAGATGTCACACCCTTCCACAGCTATGGTCTCATACCATAACTGGTCACCTTGTCATGCCTCTTCTGACATCTCTCCCACAAACAAGTCTGTGTCCTCGTGATCCTCGTGCCATTCGTCATACTCCTCGTCATCGCCCATCGTAATTTCGTTCACTGCGGCGGTTCTCCCTCAGCATACCTTTGCGAAATGTCCGACTTTTTTGCATACGTCACACGTCTTCCCTCTTGCAGGGCACAATTCAGGGTCGCGGCGGTGCGAATAGCCGCACCAGCCACATTTCGGCTGGTTATTCACACTCCTGCTCTGTTGACCACCTCTTCCGGCTGATCGTTTGTAGTATTGTTTGTTTGATCCGGATGGTTGGCTCTGTCGCCTCGCCGATCCACGTTGTTGTATGGCATCTAGCGTGTAGTTGGCTGTGTTTCCGGTCGTCAGTTGCTTGGCTTGGTGTTCACTTAGATGGCACATCTCTTTGCAGACTGGTAGAGTTAGCTTCGGGGTCTGTAGTAACCGGTCCCTGAGTTTGTCACATCGGATCCTGCTCACCAGTCGATCCTGTAGCAGGGAATCCTCTAGAACGTCATATTCACAGAGGCCGACTCTGTGCTTCAACTCGCGTATGTACGTGTCCATGGATTCCTGTCCCTGGTTGTATGTGTTTAATTTGTAACGGGTTATGGTTATGTTTGTCTTCCCCTCACAGTAGACCCTCCTATAATGGTTGAAGTTTGTCCCTCTCGGCTGCAGTAAAGTTCATCGACTGATGCACTTTCTGCGCTTCCATGCCGGCCACATGTAAGAATACAGAACACTGCACCTTCTCGCTCCTGCTCTGTACTCCTGCCGCCGTAGCATATATGTTGAAAGCATGCAACCATGTTTTCCAGTTCGCCGATATGTTTTCTTCTAAGTTCAATGGCCCGGGAGGCTTCAATCCTGGTAGCGACATGTCCTTCTGATGCACGAAAAGGAAGAAAGCAAGGCAGGGGTGGAAAAAAGGCACTTTCTTGAAACACCTTAGAACATGGAAAACAAGACAAGCTATTACAGTATATACAAGGAAACAATGCGGTGAGAACAAGAAGAGGAAAGGCTCATAGGGAGCGAGAAATTAAGGTGAGGACTAATGAGCTCAAGGGGAGCTTTCAGTGTTTGTGGCGAGGGGCGCCGAAGAGCCCTCCACTGGCTTGTAAGGAGAGTTGGGTAGTGGGTGGAGAAAAAGGAGCTTGTGCAGGGAGGACGGCTAGAGGGCGAGTGGCTGAGGGTTATGGCCCCCCGGGCCGGCCGGGGGGGGCCGGCGGGCCGGCGGGGTCTGGCGCTCACGGGCTTGTTTGGAGAGGCACAGGGCCTCGCTGTGCATGGTGAGAATCCTCCTCACGTTAGCACAGTAGGCGCATATGTGCTGGTGTCTGGCCCCCGCCTCGCCGTGGGCCTCCCCGACGGCAGCCCGATCGCACAAGGTGGGCTCGTGGCTCCAGGCGGTGCAGGGAGCCCCATGAGCCTCCCGGTTGTAGGTGAGGCGGGTGTCTGCTTGGGACCGGGGCTGCTGTGCGCCTCGGGGAAGGTCCGCGTCTCGGGAGAACCGCCATTCTCACCATGTTCAGGGCGACCGGGTCATGCCACCCATGGGGGAGCCTACCGTCCGCTATCCAGGTGAACACGGTCTCCGAGTAGCGGCGGACGGTAGGCCAGGGGTAGAGGAGGTTGTCGCGCAGAACTGTGAGTACGTGGTGGTTCAGGCCTGGGAGGGAGTGCGCGGGGAAGGCAGGGTGGCTAAGGAGGGTGAGGAGGGCGAGGCTGTACTCGTCCTTGGTTGCCACTCCCCGCCTAACCGGCTTCCACTTGGGGCCTCTCTCGACGAGGTCGGATGGAAAAAGGTAGTTGGGGGAGATCCCTTTCCTCCTCCCCGTGTGTTGGATCTCCCTCACGGCGTCGGCCGCGGATGCTGGGGTGTGGTCGACTGCGTCCCGGTCGTAGGTCGGAGGCGCGGGAGCCGCCGGCTGGACGGTGCGGCGTGTGTACCGCTCGTTCTGCGGATGCACCGCCCCCGGGAGCGGTGCCTGAGGCGAGGGCGGTGGGAGTGCTCCCCCGACTATGTGCGCCCGAGGCGCTGCGGTGGGCGGTGAGGAGTAGGCCGTACGGCGGGGCGCAGCGGCCGGGGTCGTCTCCTCGGCACGATGGGAGCTGCCACAGTCGAGGGTGTCGAGGCGTGTTGTGATGCGCTCCAGCGCCTGGAGGAAGGCGTTGATGCCCGCAGCCCAGTCACCCGAGGGGCGGTTGCGAGGCCCCGGGGGCGAGCCTGGGGCGGAGGGGGCTGGTGAGGCGGCCTCCGGCGTCCCTCTGGGAGCCCTCCGGACTCCCCGGTGTCCCTTTCCTCTGCCGCTGCCAGGCAGGATCTGTGCGTCTGCGTCAGTAGAGGTTCGTCGGCCGTGGAGACGTCCGTCGGCCGTGGAGAGGTCCGAGGTGGAGAGAGCCAAAGAAGAAAAAGGAGCTTGTGCAGGGAGGACGGCTGGAGGGCGAGTGGCTGAGGGAGGGCGGCGGGCGGCCTTATAAGGGAAGGAGCGGGGAGGCGAGAAAGCGGGGAAGGTGAGAAAGCTGGCGGGGCAGGGAGAGCGGGCGAGGTGGGAGAAGGCTGAGGGGCGGATGACAGGGAATGTGAGAAAGCCGGGCGGCGGTAGGAGAGGCGGGGGGAGGGTCTCTTCCTTCCCTCGCATCAAACGCAATGCGAGCATTATGACCAAGGTTCCACGTCTGACACCATGTAATGTGATTATGCGATCAACGACTGCACACATTGAGGGCTAGTTACTTAATGCTTTATTCAGCCTCGCGGTACAAACTACACTGTTTCCTCCACCCTGCGCTGGTCCCGGCCGCTGTGCCGCGGTACCATAGATAACGACATACATAACAGGCGTTTCCGCCGGTCTTTCCTTTGTGCGTACATTGACACCGATATATACGACATCCCCCTTTCATGTACAATACGGACAGCGGTGATGACACATATGCCTTTCATGTACATTTGTTACAGAGTGTTCAGGATGTTATATTTTACTGATAACTTTTATTGCCCTGTAATGTCACCTCGCTATGATCTGTCCTTTCATGTTTTACCTCATGACAACTTTCCCTTATCCCAATGTGGCTTACATGATCTACGTTTTTAGTTTTTTTTGTATTTATTTATTTTTAGTGTTAGTTGTACAGTTTATTAATTTATTAAATGAGCGACCTCACCGATAAAAGGAGAAGCAAAAAATAAAACAAATGCAAATTTAGTAATAATAGTAATACATTGTGACCCATATTGGTTTTCATTTTGAGTTCTTTAGTGCCCAAGTGTTCATTGTTTAACCGACTGTTGTTATCTTCGGGTTCAACTGCACCTTTTCATTGCTCCAATTAAATGTCAGTAACATGCATTTGATATACAACACACATACATTATTCATATGTCTTCATCATAAATCTAACAATTTCATACTGTAATGCCTTAGTCTCAATTCATTAATTATGTTTATCATAATCTTAATCTTAACACTGTGTCAATAATAAGCAGAAACATATAACTAACATCAAGGTATCACAGAATATAGTCATAGAACATTATTGGTCTTATTCAATGGTCAGCCCTGCTTATTTCTTCTGACTCAGTGTATACCTATCGGTGTGTAAGTATTTGATAATATGTTATAAGTCAAGCTTGTTGACCGGCTTCAACCTGCGTCTGAACCTTGATGTTTTGATTGGTTTGGTGTCCACGCTGACACTTTGTGGTTTTGTGTTGTTTGTTTTGTCTAGTGGAGCGTTGAATATGTGCGTCCTGTTCTGGTTGAGTACATTATTTGAGCTGTTGACTATTTGATATATACGACACCACAGGTGTACTTTTTTCAGTCTAAGTCACGGTAGAAATAACAATTTACATTAGTACATATCAGCCTGTGAGTATTAAAGTATTCATTCCATAAGATTCATCTCCATGAACTGCCCAGCAGCATTTGGTAAGCATAAGTGTCTTATTTATGTTACTATTGTAATGCTACTCTGGTGTCAATTCCATCAACGACATGCATGTAATTAAACAGAATTAGTAACTTAATTACTGGCGCAACTTACTTACCAACATGTTCCAAATGGGGCAAGTTTACTAATGAACACCATCAATTCTTATGACTAAACTCACCCAAACCCTGTTGAGTAGATAACAACCTGTCGACTTGTACTATGCTTTGTGTTAGTACAACGGTTAAGTATGGCGCAGTTGCTATTTGTTAGTGGCGCACAACAAAGTATTATCTTCAAGAGAGTATTTTTTAATACAATTACTACTTCCAAAGAATAATTTCAGAACTCAAAATAAAATTCTAGGACTCTTCCCAACAAATTTCAGAACATTTCCTACAAACTTCAGGAACACCAGGCACACAAATGGCACTTCCTATCCGGCTGCAAGCCATGCGAGGTTGAGAAGGTACATTCGCCCCAGTTAACTTCTTGGCAGACTCCTACAGTTTTTGCTTCCTGGGCGGTGGTGTTTGAGCCTTGTGCTGCAGCCCGCTTCACCCCCCGAAGGGCCTGCCTCGCCTTTTCCAGTCTACTGCTAACCAAGCACACATCCCTTTGTACATCCTTTATTGCGTATTGGTCCGCCCAACCCGCCGGCAGGTGACCATCCGAAATCATAGTGAACACAGTTTCAGACCATTGTCTACACCTGTGCCAGTCCCACGTACACGCCATGGTGGCCAACTGATGTAAGTGCTCCCTAACGTTCTCAACCCATGCCATGGGTAGTTTCTTATGCTTTGTCATTCGACATAACGCCGCAAAGTACTCAGCCCATGTAGCCTCCTCCATTGATATTTTCTCATTTTTGTTGCCGCGGATGACATATTGATGCAGTGTGAGCACAGAATTACCTTTTTTCTTTACGATTGCTGAGTCGGCTGCCTCCAACAGCTGCGATCATCGCGGCCGTCCAGCACGATCCAGCCGTCATAGTTTGAGTGACGGCGGTACCGGTGGTCGCTTGCGTCACAGCTGTAGCTCTGTCGGTCATACCATCGTGGTGTGTCGTCAGTAGCCTTCGCTGTCGCTGTCTGTTGGCAGCCATGCTTGTTGTGTCACCGGTCGTGATGTCTCGGCTCGTGGTAGCGGGGAGAGTGACCAGAGGATGGTGAGCGGTGGTGGCCCCCAGCATTGCGCCACCTCCAGGAGCTTTCAAGCGGGCTGTCAGCGATGTTATTGTCCGGCGGGGATGTGCCACGTCGAGGGCTCCTAGGCATCACGGACCGTTGGCTCCGTGGCTCACATGCGTGTGTCATGATGCCATCAATGCGATCACTCACACTGTCTGCCATCTGTGTGAGTTGTTGCTGAAAGCTCTCAATGAGCGTGGCGACATCGCGGGGCTTGTCAGCAGTGGGGTTTCTACTATGCCGCAGCTCGCCATTGTTGTTGGGTGACATGCGCCGGTCCACGGTTCGGCTTGAACGGGTCTGATCCGAAATATTGGCGGTCGTAGAGACTACATTGATGGACGGTTTGTTTTTGGGTTTTGTCTTCTTAGTAGCCGTATCAAGCATCTTCGGCAGCGCGTTGCCCCCTCGCTTCGATAACTTTTTTGCCGGTGGCATGGCGGAGAGGTGCCGGTCCAATTTTTCAGGCTAGTCAGTGTCCTCCTTGTGCCCGTGTCGATGTGAGCTCTCAGCTGCCGGACCTGGCCTTATATCGGCCCACAAGGCTAGTTAGTTCAGGAATTCAACTGCAGATGGCAGGTCAATAGCATTAGTTGCGTAATCAAGTTTCGTATTTTGAAAGTGACTATAGGTGGCGCTAGCGTACAAGGCATATTGTAGTGCGGCCAGACCTCGATAGGTGTCAGCATAAGGCCTTCTTAGTTACTATGAGGCTATGGTTGTGTCCGAATGTCAAATTAACGGTGTTGCCGAGCATCACGGACAATGTAGCAGAAAAGTTAAAAGTCTCTCCCGCCGTGTATTACTACGCCTCCATTCACCTCAAGGTTAAAGAAAATTACCGAAAGTAGTCCGAATGGCAAAAACAGCAACACGAGCAACACAGCAACTACCAGCAACACGAGGCTTCGGACATGGGCAATTACAGTAATACCAATGCCAAAGACTAATGTTTCCTTAAGAATTGACACTTCCTTGTCGGAAAACCCATGAACAAGTAATTCCACATCATTTTATACCTCTAAAACGATGAAAAGAAAGACAATTTGATAGTAGAAACAAAATTCTACTACGTACACATCCTCAAACAACCAGTCAAAGTCCTTTAAAAGTTGTTTTTTTAATTTGGAATAACATTAATAATAAAAACTGAAGTCAACATGTTAGTAGTCAACGATATCGTCTATAAAAATATAAATAGTCCTAGTCCTAACGCCAAAATTAAACACCCCATGCGTTAATTTCACTCCTAGCCACTAATATATTACATATATAGTACATACAGTCCTAGTTAATATTAAATTCACAGTCCAACTAAAAATGCTACTGAAACCTTACTGTATAACAAGTCAGAGTCAATGTAGTCAGTACTTATCTTAGGTGGTTTCAACACATCATAATCAATATTTCTGTAAAGTTCTTAGCACTCTACTCACTGACACTAGGTGTAACTCGTAGTGCTCCCCTAGTAGTGGTCACCAGTTTGTAAAATCGACGGCTGGCAGCTGTAGTTGTGTAGGCAGGTTAAATAGGAAATCACTACACGCAAGTATAGAGAAGGAAGGTAAGATATAGAGTGTGCAGAAGGAACCAGAAGGAGCTTGCTTAGTTTATTATATATATAGGTTTTAGAACCCAAGATGGCTTTACACACATGATCAATCCCTCCAATCACCAACAGGCAGTCCTAGATTAACCAATGAGGGTTCAATATCCTTGTAACCAAGGCATGGTTATGTCTGGCTACAGTGCCCTGTTGTGTCTGGTTTGTTTGTTTGTTGTTTTATGTCCTAGCAACATCTAAGGTCATATCAGGACGGGATCCGTAAATAACACTTGGGGGAGGGGGTATGTGAGAAGAGTTCCAAAGACTCTCTCACATGTCAATAAGTGACCCTCTCTCATGTCAAGAAGTGACCCTCTCTCATTATCTATATTGATATACAATTGCTGTCTTTAATTAGTAATGGATCACCAACACCACATATACCTTATATGCCTTTGGTTTTACATACCATCTACCATTATATAGACAATTTGCAATTTGTTATAGAATAGTTCTCCATAGCTCATATCTCAAATATCGGAAAATTTTACAACTTGACCAAGCCGACAAAGAAAACAATGTTGCTGCAAACGCCAGGGAGTCCGCGTAAAGAAACTATTCTTATTAAAAAGGCTACGGTTTTAAAACGAAAATTGAAAGTTGTTTCGGCAGAGTCCCGAAAGGGTCTCTGTCCCTAACGAAAAACAGATACGAGGCGCTGGAAGAAGTAGAGATGGCTGAGGCCTCGACTAGTTGAGATCGCAGTCTCTCCCCCAAACCTAAGGGGAGGGGGAGAACACCTGTCACTGCCCCAAAATGACAATGACAGGTGGTTCTCTAATTCGCTGCAACCTCAAGCTTCTCGCCCATTGCTTACAAGAAACTCACTTGAGAGCTTCTGAGAGTTGTAGTCTTAAAGGATACATCAATTTTGACAAATCCGCACCGGATGGAGACCGAGCCGCTGGTGTCTCCTCCATCCCAGTTAGATGTGATATTGTATGTACGCCAGTGGCATTAGACACAACACTACAGGCTGTAGCTGTCCGTCTGACGCTACATAAGACTATAACTCTCTGTCCCATCTATGTTCCTCCGAGCTCCATTCTCACCTTACACGAATTCGATGCTCCTGTGAGCCAGTTACCATCCCCATATTTACTTATGGCTGACTTTAATGGCCACAACCTACTGTGGGGAGGGACCACTAAGAACCCAAAGGGCAAGAGGATTGAGGACCTTGTGGACGGTCATGCACTGTGTGTATTGAACAACGGTTCGTGCACATATCTGCATCCTGCCTATGGAACATACTCTGCCATCGACCTCAGCATTGTTGAACCAGAGCTGGTGCTGGACTTTTCGTGGAGGGTCTGGAACGACCTCTGTGGGAGTGACCACTTTCCAATTGTCCTTAATTGCAAGTGGTCTTCTCCCGTAGAGTGAGAGAGGAGCTGGCGGCTGCGTCAAGCCCACTGGCCCACCTTCCGGACCCTATGCCACGAGGAGTTCACTCCAGACATCAGTGACATTGATTCCTTCACTGAGATGCTGAGGTGGATCGCAGAGAAAATTGTTCCTAAGACTTCTGCAACTCCAAAGCGTCTGATGCCTCCATGGTTGGATGACAGCTGTAGGGGGGCTATTAAGGAACAACAGAAAGCTCAGCGTAGATTCCACAAGGGACCGACTGCTGAAAATCTGGCGCTCTTTAGAATTCTGAGGGCTCGCGCTCACAGAACAATCAAAGAAGTGTGGAGGCAGTGCTGGAGACGATTCGTTTCTAGCATTACCATGGGCATGCTGTTGGGCAAAGTCTGGACAATGATCAGAAGAATCAACCGAAGGGGAGATGATTCTTCTGTAGTCCAGAACTTGAAGCACAATGGCACCATTCTCACATCACTCAATGAAATAAGTGAAGAATTGGCTCGCGCCTTTGCCGGGAATTTCTCTTTGGCAAGCTACATCCTGGGCTTTCTGGCCATCAAGGAACCCCAAGAGCATAAGCTCTTGCACTTTTCTTCTGACGGCAGGGAGCACTACAACTCCCCATTCAGCATGGGTGAGTTGACGTTTTCTCTAGAAAGCTTGCAGCAGTTGGACCTGATGGAATCCATTATCAATTCCTGAAGCATCTCCCCAAATCTGCACGGTGACTGTTGCTTTAACTCTTTAACAACATCTGGGAGTCGGGTGTCATCCCTGCCTCATGGCGGGAGGCCACAGTAATACAGATTCCCAAACCTGCTAAAGGCAAGAGTGAAGCCAACAACTATCATCCTATAGCCCTCACAAGTTGCATCTGTAAAACCATGGAGCGTATGGTTAACAAACACCTCGTCTGGCTACTGGAGTCAGGACACTTGTCCGACCTCCACTGTGGCTTCAGATGAGGCCGCAGCACCCTCAACCATTTGGGTCCCATGGAGACCTTCATAAGAGACGCCCTTCATTAAGAAGGAGCACATTGTGCCTGTCTTTTTCCATCTCGAAAAAGCCTATGACACAACCTGGCAGCACGGCATTATGGAGGATCTCCATGCAATCGTCCTTCGTGGTCACCTGCCAAATTTTATTAAGAATTTTCTGGTGCTCAGGCATTTTTGCGTCCACGTCAAGACTACTTTTTCCAGTCTGCACTCGCAGGAATTGGGAGTACCCCAAGGCAGCATAATGGCAGTGACTCTTTTTGGAGTCAAGGTCAACAGTTTGAAGACCACTTCTCCATGTATACTGATGGTTCGAAAGACCTAAGCCGGGTAGCTGCTGTGGGAGTTTGCCAGGACAAGAAATTTGGCGTTGGCATGCCCGATCAGAGCTAAATTTTTATGGCGGAAACCCAATACTGCTCTAAGTCGCTCATTATGCTCCTCGATCGTAGAACCATACATGAGGATATCATCGGTCACAATGCCTACTCCAGGTAGATCACCCATGATGCGGTGCATCTCATAGATGGAAATATCACCCGCTGTTTTTACCCCGAAGGGGAGTCAAGTGTAGCGATAACCCCCCCATGGAGTATTAAATGTGCATAGGAGCGAGCTAGAATAGTCTAATTTGATCTGCCCATACCCCGATTGTGTATCCAGAACCGAAAAATACCGTGCATTTGCGGTTTTTGCAATTATTTCTTCGATCGTGGTGGTTCGATAGGGGCCTCTGAGGATTGCACGGTTGAGTTTAGTTGGATCCAGACAGACCCTGATACCTGTTGCTTTCTTAACTATGGTGATCGAATTCACCCATTCTGTCGGTTTGACTTGCTCTTTAATTACCCCCAACACTGCTCGGGGCAGCACATTCGCCTCGGAGCCCATGTCAAGCTTGAATCTCATTGCCTATGCCCTGATCGTAAAGTCCCGGAACCACAGCCTCCTCCTATCGGTATCTTTCTCAAGTTCCCCCACAAACAAGTCTGCCATTAGCTCGTCCATCCGTGTACTGTCATATGATGGCTCCTCGTTGTGAGGTCTCCGACACACTTATCGATAGCTCGATGATCGGGGTCAGCCTGCCATGGCAGACCTTGGCAAAATTTCCAACTTTCCTGCAGGACATGCATGTCTTTCCCTGTGATGGGCATGCTCCCAGACGGTGCGGATATCCACAATTACCACAAGTGCCATGGTCCAAGATGGCGCCGCTGCTCGTGCTGGTTGCGCACCTCGTGATGCGGCTTGCATACTGGCGCTCCTGGCTAAGTAATCCAATTCCATATCTCCTGGGTCTGTAGTTTTTCTGTCCAGGTGCTCTGCTCTGAACTCACTTAGTTTGCACATGTCCACGCAGTGCCATAGTGTTAAATCTGCCTTTGTAGTAACTTATTGCGAAGGCTAACATTTTTTACACCGGCCACAATCCTATCTCGAAGCGCTGTCAAATACTCCGACATGCTCTCAATTGCTTGGTTATGGGTATCAAACTTGTATCTGGTAATAATAATGTTCGCTTTACCCATGCAGTATGTCCTGAATACTTGCACTAGCGGTTCAATCCTGTCTTCCTCACCCGGGTCGAACTCCATGTTCGAGAAGACATGGAGAAAGATGCAGCATTGCACTCTCTCCGGCCGAGTTTCCATGCCAGCTGCCACTGCATATAAAGAATATGACCTGAAACATTATGTCCAATTACTTGAGATATGACTGTCTAGAAGTAAAGGCCCTGGACCCTCCAGACCGGGAATTTGTATGGCTTGGGTGTTGGGCATAGTTCCATCTATCTGACACCATGTAATAGCGCAAGTCCGAACGCATTGAGGTGTGATGCGCGAAAAGGAAGAAAGC
>CM059199.1:68165951-68348810 GCA_030323885.1 Branchipolynoe longqiensis | reverse complement strand
AATCCAATGAAACCAAAAAAAAAGTCAAGACCAAAACAAATACCCAGATTTTATTCTACATAATATATAACTTAGATATTGTTGGTTTAAGAACCTTTGTCACCACACAGAAGGCAATAATGAGACAACTTAATAGAACCTGTTACTGCAGAAGCCTATGGTGTCAGCGTTTTGGCATGTTTACCAAAATTATTGCTGTGTGTTTACACTTCAAATATCTCAAAAGTTAGAATAAAAGTGAGAATAAATAAAAGTGAACAATTACTTTGCCTCCATCTTTGTGAGTTACAGCACAATGCCACCAATGTTCATCACAGTTGTATTTAATTGTTTTGCTAAACAGTGTGTTATATAATTCACGACAAAACAGAAGTGGTATAAGTTGGCTATAATCATGTAAAATATTCCGATATTTGGCAGGGGGGGAATGCAAATGTTCTATTACTGATCGGTGTACATGACCAGGTGCATATATATATATATGGGTTGTTGGTGCCTGAGTGGGATCTAAATAGACATATACTGTTGCTGGCAAGTCTGGGTGTGATTGCACTCAGGGCCTAGCCCTTCTGCTGGGGTAGGCATCACCACACTCAAAAGGTCAAGGTTGGTGGTGGCCAAGGGGTCATACAGCTACTGGTGGTGGGCAGACCACTGGTATCCATGGAGACCAGGAATTCTGGATTCCTATTGGTAGGACCAGGAATGCTCGATTCCCATTGGGGGGAGGAGGTGGTATGATACTCGTCATGTCCAGGATCCGAGACATATAGCACCTGGCCGGTCCGACGCAGCGGGCGACGTGCTGTAGTCAGCCGACGCACAGCGGCCGACCGTCCAAAGTTTGTTCTCTGAGAGAACCTCTGCAAGCTTGATACCAGGTATGCAGATCATCATCTGCTCGGCTGATATGGTGTAGCCCAGCCACTCGAGGCTCTTGGTGGGTGGGATGCACTTGGTCGGGGAGAGCTCAATGCCAATGTCCCGGGCGAGAGTAACAATTTCTTGGTAGGCTTCTCTCGTGTTGCATAGTGTCCACAGGCCTTGAGGAGGTATACCATGCCGTTTGTTGTTCAGACACACTCTAGGGAGGAGTTGTGGCACCTGAACGGCGGCACAACCTCGAAGTATGTCTTGTCGTGCAACACTATGCTGTATAAGGGGACGGAGAGTGGGCAAGCTTGGTGTTGGCGGTATGCTTTGGCCAAGTTGGCGGACCAGATGGAGCAGGCGCTGCCATGACGTGGGATGTCAGCATCTATGTGGAGGACCTTCCCTGGTACAGTCCTTTGTGGGTGCCCGCATTAACCCTCGCCCACCTCGGGTAGGTTAAATCGATGATGACCTGCATCTACACCATGTTCTTTTCTGGGCAGCTCATTATCGGGCTTGTCTGGGCCCAGGTTGCAAATGGGGATCGTCGAAGGGGCCAAACGGTTCCTTCTCAATGTATCTCTCAACGGACTTGAGGTGTGCAAGGTCCTCTTTATGGTTGGCGATCAATGGTAAGGGTGGTCGGTCTCCAATGAAGTCTGTTGGCTACCCAAATTCCAAATATTTGAATAGCTGCTGGTTGTGGTAGCCCACTGGAAGCTCCCTCCATCTGTGCATCATGAGGCCGGAGGGGATGGGGGATCCTTGCTGCGAGGTAGTTGGGGAGCCCGGATGCCCACACCTTCATGTATATGTTCATATATGCTGCGTCAGTCCACACATACGGGGCGACATGTGGCCAAATCTTCCTAAGAGTCAGTTGATAGCAGGCTGGTGTGAGTGGCATGTTGTAGGTGTAATGTGATTAAGCGACCAATGACTGCACACGTTAATGTCTACTTACTTAATGGTTTATTCAGCCACGCGATACCACTACACTGGTTCCTCCGCTCTCCATCGGTCCTGGCCACCGTGCCGCTGTACCTCAGATAACACCATGCATAACATCTCCCTTTTATACAGAGAAATAAGCATGATGCGATTCTGGAATAAAACACAATGTGACTCGTTTACACTTTAACAAACCCGGGTGTATTTCACCACTTTGTTTTCGGCCAGGCGCCTTCCGATTGTTCTTATGCGCCACCTTAGTTCTTGTTGTATGTATCGCAATTTGTGCGTTGGCCATGTTGAGTTTGCCGTGTCCTTTTAGTCCGCAGTTCATTAAGCCCAGTGGCTTGGTTCAACTGACATGCATATACCTTCCCTTTCCCCCCCAAAATGAAAATAGTAATAATATTATAGCAATAATGATGACAGTGTGTGAACATATTAGTAACATCGGTTATTAAAACAATATAATATGTTATTTAACATTGTCCATGATGTGTGCAACATGGGTAATTGAGAGCACGAGACTATATCCGCAGTAGATTTCAAAGCGACTACTGGCGCCATCTACATTGTCCTTTTGAACTAACAAATGGCCGCCGATCGATGCGCCACCTACTGTAAATTCCAAGCAACGGCTATGACGCAGTTAGCGAATCTAGACACTTCGACCAGAACTTTCAACCGATCGGTCGTGCTTCCTTAGTGTAGATTTGGGATGATGTCAAGAACGAAAAGAAATAGGCCGAAGTCAGTGGCTATACCCTGCAAACTTATGCCAAAAACATAGTTTGTTCAAGTCGGAAAAGACACAAAATTCTCCACCAACAAAGGAACGAGACAGGAAAGCCTGGAGGCGGCCATGACAGCATGCTCGACGGATCGCTACCCAGGCGATCATTTGAACCGGCACAGCATCGCTGCTCCTCCATACAATCGGCGGAAATCTCTAATGATGGTGGTCATTGTTTTGAACGACAAACTCGTGGAAACCGTGAGTTTGCATCTCTTTCGTCTGTTGGCGAGGCGCGTCGGACCCATGCCGGCAGGGGAGGACTTATCTTTTACGACCCGGTTTTTCCGAGCCGGTGGCGGGCTGATGTTGTGACACGTAGAGGCGGCCATGACAGCATGCTCGACGGATCGATATGGAGGCAATCCATTAAACTGACATACCATCGCTTCTCCACGGTACAATCGGCTGAAATTTCCACTGATGCTGGCCACCGACATGTACGACGGACTTGTGAGAACCATGGGTTTGAATCTCATTACTACGATCATGAGGAGCGTCGGTCGCATGCCGTCAGGGGAGGAGGTGTTATCTACAATGCAGTTTCTCCGAGCCGGCGGTGTGCTGAGGTCACGCCACGTGGAGGCGGCCATGACAGCATGCTCGACGGATCGATACGGAGGCGATTGGTTGAACCGACACACCATTGCTCCACCGCGCTGCAATCCTCTGATATGTCCTCTGATCCTGGACACCGGCATGAACGATGGACTTGTGAGAACCGTGGGTTCGAATCCTGTTCCAACAAATACAATTTACAAGCTAGATATCGCCATGTGCCAATGGGCAAAGAAGCTTTTTATCACTAGGCGTACATAGCTTCATTGGGTTGTCCTACGCTCACTAACAGATAACTGGTAGATATGATCAGTACCGACACTGCTATGAGGCCACCAGCACGTTATGACCATCAGCCAGACAGATTTCAATATGGACATTACACCTGTACGGCGGATGTTTCATATATGCAACATTAGCCATATGCTTAATAGAATGCTGACCTACTTCCAGAAGTAGGTCACCAGGACATTATGGACTTGTACGCTGTTGGATATACTTGTAGAACAAAGTGACACAGGCTTGGTCGTAATCCGAAGCATTGCGCTTGATGCGTGGAGAGGAAGAGACCCTCCCCCCGCCTCCCCGTTCGTCGCGCAGCATTCTCACCTCGCGCGACGCTCGCCTCTCAGCTTTCTTCCTCCCCCCTCCCCCGGCCTTGCTTTCACACCTCACCTGTCACCGCCCTCCTGCCCTCCCTTATAAGGCCGCCCGCCGGCCTCCCTCAGTAATTCGCCCTCCAGCCGTCCTCCACGCTCTGCCCTTTTCCGGGTATAACAGACTCCTCCACGAAAGGTGAATTCATCTACCAATACGCGGCATGCTGAAAACCATTTACATAAGTCAAGTAACAGAAGCTGACAACCCACATTCTAATGACACTGGATATAAACAACCGGTCCGGTACGCTGTTGGATATACTCGTAGAACAAAGTGACACAGGCTTAAGTATACATAGCCACACCAAAGTCACAAGTATACCAACCTCCTCCACGAAAGGTGAATTCATGTCCTGACAAACCATATTTTAATGATACTGGTATAAACAACTGGTCCGATAAAACAATATAATGACGCTGGATATAAACAACTGGTCCGACAAAACAAGGTAGACAAAGCTACCCTTAAAACCATAGGTGCGTACACATCAAGCCTCTCCTCAATGGAAACTGGACAGAGACCGCCAGAGATATAAATCAGGTAACGTGGCCATCAACCAGACGGTGACCCACATCGAGGCCATAAAACATAAAAACAAGGTAGAAAACGCTACCCTTAACCATAGGCGCACACATATCAAGCGAACTAGGGGCACACACACACACCAGGCCTCTCCTCAATGAAACTTGATACAAACGATTGACGCACAGGAGACTGTTTGCTGTCGCACCTGGCCAGACAAAGCTGTTTACCAGTGCGTCTGAGCTACATGCCACATCTTCTCTGGTGGCCGTCATAGCGATGGTCTAGTCATTGTCGCAGACCAAAAAAGTCTTGAGTAATGCTGACATCACTGCAACCTCGAGGTCGGATATGCATAGGATGTGATAATGACAAGCTGCAAAGCATTTCCATCTGTCTACCTGATCTTAATTCTGACATCAGCAAACCTCCCAGATGACTGACGGTGCTCACAATGCAAATGTAACAACTTTTTAACTACATAAGCCAGAGACACAAGTCAAGTAACGCGGCCATGAACCAGACAAACACAAGTCAAGTAACACAAGCTGACATTCCATACTGACACTGGATGCTGACAAACCACGTTTTTAATGACACTGGTATAAACAACTGGTCCAATAAAACAATCTAATGACACTGGATATAAACAACCAGTCCGACAAAAACAAGTTAGACAAGCTACCCTTTAAACCATAGGCGCATACACATCAAGCCTATCCTCAATGGAAACTGGATACATACAACCGTCCAATGAAACAAGGTAAAGTCAAGCAACAAAAGCTGACAAATCACATTTTTAATGACACTGGATGTAAACAACCGTCCGACAAAACACTCTAATGTCACCGGATATAAACAACTGGTCCAACAAAAATGAGGTAGACAAAAGCTACCCTTAAACCATAGTCGCATACACATCAAGCCTCTCCCCAATGGAAACTGGATACAGATAACCGGTTCGACGAAACAAGGTAACCGAATAATCAGGCAGTGACCCATTAATCATATAACCTGGGATTCGCCTAAAACTTTCATGCCTGCTCTCCCCAGGTTATTCAAAACGCCACTGCCGGTGGTTGCTTCACCCTTTAGTGGCTGATTGGTGGTTGCGACCTGGAGGAAAAAACGCAGCCCGGGACAAGCTAATACACACATATTAGAAGTCACCAGGCAGACCCACTCCAACCATCTACTACCACATCCTGTCCTGCTTAATCCACCGTCAGGATCGACTCGCATCACCAAGCCATTAGTAAACTACTCATGTAGTACCGGACTTGGGTCTTGACCTTCCTTGAAGGACAGCATCGTTGATACATACCTCTAGCCTCCTCAAAGAGGCGGTCAGCATTCCAACACTCCCTGCTCAAGCACCTCCGTTGACGCTGCAGATGTGCGTAACATTCCTACGTTCTTACCATAACCGGCCCAACATTCCTGTTGATGTCTGCTAACCTCATCCACACTTCACATTGCTTCACAAAGCAACCTGCTCCGAAGCCGGTCGCCCTGACCGTGGTCTTTCACCCCCGGGCTAAGGACTTGAAGCAACCACTCCTGGGCATCAATGTCCGTGTTAGGTCATCCAAGACAAAATTCAAATCATCGTCTCCCAGAGACATTATGAATCCGGCAACCCTTGGTCCGCATTCTCTCCACTACGTGCTAGGAAGCAGTATGTGTCCAGGACACCACTCCATCCCATGCTGCGGCATCCGTGATCACTCATGGCTACATTCTGCGCATTCCTGGACTGCTTGCAAGCATCAGACTAGCCCTGTCCATGGTGGGCCACCCAACACTTGGTGGTACAATGTTCTACAGCATGCGACAAGCTGGTGCACAGGCATGTGCACACAAACCATCATTGTTAAATGATATCAGACACTAGGTCATTGGACCTCTGACCCAGTTCATCACTATTCATCTAAACATCCTGTCTCATCACCTTCCAGGACACTTCTCTATATTTTTGGTTAAGTGGCTGAAATCCTCGAACTCTAAACAAAATACCATCACAAACCTAACTGTAACAGGCTAAAATAGAAAGAATAAATGCCACTATATATGATTACTGTCTCGCGTTATGTTCAATTGTCCATGATGTGCGCAACATGGGTAATTGAGAGCACGAGACTGTATATCCGCAGTAGATTTCAAAGCGACTACTGGCGCCATCTACATTGTCCTTTTGAACTAACAAATGGCTGCCGATCGATGCGCCACCTACTGTAAATTCCAAGCAACGGCTATGACGCAGTTAGCGAATCTAGACACTTCGACCAGAACTTTCAACCGATAGCCGATTCAACCGATTAGCGCAGATTTGCCGTCCCACCCAACCAACTAATAACATAGATCGATGGGGTTAAGGGCCTGAAATCCTTGAACTCTAAACAAAATACCATCACAAACCTAACTGTAACAAGCTAAAATAGAAAGAATAAATGCCACTATATATGATTACTGTCTCGTGTTATGTTCAATTACGACAGTGTGTAAGCAGCACCTTGAGTCTGTTTACTTTTATTCTGTGTTACAACCCTGCACAGAGTATATAACGACTACATGATTTACTTTGACTCACCATTTTTATTTGCCTTAGCTGCCACGCCACTAACATGCATCATATCCTTATCTATCCTTTGATGTGGCCCTGCGGCGTGACCTCTCTGACTCGTTCATGAGAGCTCATACATTTACCACGCGGTTCCCACTTTTTCTTGTGAACTTTATCGTTGACCTACAGTATGTTGTTGCAACAACCTAATCTATGTGCCCTATTCTACTATACTAATGGTTCACGTTCTAAATTACTGTGCTTTACTGATAGCCTAATCTTCTCACCGGCCTCACTTCTCTGCCGCACCATGTTACATAGTTAGCCTGTGTATTGTTTGTGTTCCGGTTTCGTTTCCTTTGTTCATGTTGGTTGTTTGTCTTAGGTGTCGGGAATATATGTTTTGTATTCCTTTTGACTATAACATTGTCTCTACTCCGAATTTCATAATTTTGTGACGCTTCCCCTATCCCTTTTCAAATATTACCTGGTGCCCAATTTTCTTTGTGAGTTCTGTAGTGAATTTGCTCGCCAGTTTTTAAATCGGTGAACGTTCGCCCCGCGTGGCAGTCAAAGAACTTCTATTGGTTAGCCTGAATCTTTTCAATCTGACTTTGCTTCACTCTCACTGTTTTTGCTTTCAGATGTTTGTCTATCGAGCGCAATTTGGACCGCAGTTGTCTGCTCATTAAGAGTTGCGCGGGCGATTCGTCTAACCCTATTAGAGGTGTTTTCGGAAATTTAATAAGAAGAAATTGTAATCTTTGTTTTCTTGGGTAGCTTTTTTTATCATTGGCTTTATCGTTTGTATATGTCTTTCCACTTGGCCGTTGCTTTGTTGGTAGTGCGGACTGTAAAACCTTGTCTCGATCCCATATTCGCGCGCAAATTTCTTGTAATCAGCACTCGCAAATTGTGGCCCATTATCCGATACTTCCATGTCTCCCGAATGTTTGCTGCATAGTCAGTATGACTGCCTTACTCGTCATTGATTGTAACTCAATAACTTCTGGATATTTGGAAAAGTAATCTACTAATATGAAGTAGTGCTGGTCTTTAATTTGGAATAAATCTGCCCCGATTTTGTTGAATGGCATGCGTGGTATCTCGTGCAATGTTAGTGGTTCACTGTGTTGCTTGTTTCTATATTTCTGGCATAATATGCATCTCTGAATGATATCTTCCAATTGCGTTTGCATTCCCGGCCAAAATTTGTGCTCCCTTGCCAATCTCTTACTTTTAATTATCCCTTGGTGTGTTTCGTGCAATTTCTCAAGCATTGTTTTGCGCAATTTTACTGATACGGCCACGCTGATTTTGTTGTCGAACAGGTCATTTGGTTCAGTCCTGGTGGTGTGGTCTCTGGAAAGCGCATCTGCAACAAACATTTCACTGCCTTTGACATATACCAATTCTAGGTCATAGTTTTGCAACCTCATCCGCATATGTTGCATGTGAGCAGACAATTGATGTAGGGCTTATTTACTATTGACACTAGTGGTTCATGGTCAGTTTCTACCTTTACCTTTTTCCTGAAGATATAATTGTGGAATTTTGTACAACAGAAACATATTGCCAACAGCTCTTTTTCAATTACGGCATAGCTACTTTGGGTATCATCGAGGGCTTTTGATGCCATGGCAATGGGATGACCTTCCTGCAGCAGAGCCGCCCCCAGTCCTGACTTGGAGGCATCTACCTTTAGCATTATTACCTTATTCACATCATAAAACCGCAGAACGGGTGCATGCGTGATCATAGTTTTCAGTTTCTGAAATGCATTTTCATGATGTTCCTCCCAATGCCATGCCGTGTCTTTCTGTGTGAGTACCCGTAATGGCTTAGTTATTTGCGCTAGATTGGGGATGAATTTTGCTACACACGCGATCATTCCCAGGAAACGCTGTACTGCTTGTTTGTTCACTGGTGTCGGCATGTCATTTATGGCTTGTACTCTTTCGTTGTTCGGGTTTATCCCATTCGCTGATATGACATGACCTACATATTCAACACTGGTCTGACAGACGGACGACTTGTCCGGGTTTAGTCTCAAATTATCCTGCCTTGCTCTTTCAAGCACGGCACACACATTTTCATTGTGCTCCTGGACTGTACTTCCGGATATGAGAATATTAACCCCTTTTAGCCCATGCAGAATCTTATTCATCTCATATATAAATATATCACCGGCTGTTTTTATACCGAATGGTATCCTAGTGTACCTGAACCTCCCCCATGGTGTGTTGAACATACACAACTTTGAACTCTCTGTGTCGAGTTGAATTTGCCAGTACCCACTTTTTGCGTCTACCACAGAAAAGAATTTTGCCCCATTCAGCTTAGCTACGACTTCCTCTATCGTTTTCGTTGGGTAGAGACCACGCTCTATGGCTTTATTTAGTTTTGTAGGATCTAAACATATGCAGATTTTGTCTTTTTTCTTTACTATTGTTATGGAGTTCACCCATGGGGTTGGTTCGGTTTCCTCTACGATAACACCTAAATTTATCATTCTGTCCAGCTCTTTCCTGACTTTATCTTCGACAGCGTGTGGGATCCTTCTCGGAGGATCCACGACCGGTGGAACAGTCTTATCAATATGGATTTTTGCGTCTACCTTAATCGTCCCTAGCCCAGTAAACACGTCATTAAATTATTTTACCATGTTCACTGCTCCGTTGTCGTCTTCTGCACGGATGCTGTCTAAGCGGGAGAGTAGACGCATGCGGACACACGCATCTTTCCCGAGGATGGCACATCCGCTGCTCGTTATGTGGAACTCAAGCAGGTGGTGCCTCACCTGCAACCCGACCTAACCCAGAGGCGTGATCCTCTCCCCTGAGTACGTTACCAGGGGCACTTCGCTTGCTTGAGCTGCGCATGCAGCATTTTCGCGAAGACGTCCTTGGGGATGATGTTGGCCTCCGAGCCGGTGTCTAGCTTGAAATGGATGTCGTGCCCTCCTACAGCTATGGTCTTGTGCCATAACTGGTCTCCGTCCCGCGCATCTTCCGATACCGCTCCCACAAACAGGTCTGTGTCGTCCTGATCGCCTCGCCATGCGTCATCCTCCTCATCCACTGTAATTTTGTTCACTGCCATCGTTCTACCTCGGCACACTTTTGCGAAATGCCTGACTTTTCTACAGACATCACAACTCTTACCTCTAGCAGGGCAAGCTTCTCGGTCGCGGCGATGCAAGTAGCCACATCAGCCGCATTTCGGCTGACTAGCAGCATTCTGGCTCTGTTGACCGCCCCTCCCAGCGGGTCTTCTGTAGTATTGTTGACTCGATCCCGATGCTTGGACCTGTTGTTGTGCCGACTCACGCTGTTGTATAGCATCTAGCGTGTAATGAGTTGCGTTCCGGGTGGTTAATTGCTTGGCTTGGTGTTCGCTTAGACAGCACATTTCCTCACATACTGCTAAAGTCAATTTCGGCGTTTGGAGTAAACAATCTCTCAGCTTGTCGCACCTGATTGCGCTCACCAGTCGGTCCCGTAGCAGTGATTCCTCTAGTACGTCGTTTTCACACAGGCCGACCCAGTGTTTCAACTCCCATATGTATGCGTCCATCGACTCCTGGCCTTGGTTATAGGTGTTGAATTTATAATGGGTGACTCTGATGTTAGTTGTTCCTTCACAGTACACCCGAAACACCTCCTTCAGTGGCTGTGACTTGTCCCTTTCGGTGGCAGTAAACCTCATCGCCTGATGTACCTTCTGCGCCTCGGTCCCGGCTACATGTAAGAAACAGAACACTGAACTTTCTTGCTCCTGCTTTGTACTCCTGCTGCTATAGCATATATATTGAAAGCATGCAGCCATGTCTTCCAATTTGCAGAAATGTTCTCTTCCAAATTCAACGGCCCGGGAGGCTTCAACCCTGGTAGTGACATGTCCATGTAAGGTTCCACATCTGACACCATTTAATGTGATTAAGTGACCAACAACTGCACACGTTGATGTCTAGTTACTTAATGGTTTATTCAGCCATGCGATACCACTACACTGGTTCCTCCGCTCTCCATCGGTCCCGGCCGCCGCACCGCTGTACCGCAGACAACATTAACACCATACATAACAGTAGGGAGGGTCCGTGTGGGTGGCAATTTCATCATTAACAATGGCGTTGGGGTCATCATCATCAATCTTTCTATCATGATATGTCAAAGCACCATCGATATCATCAGCAGCATCCACAATCCATGAAACTGTAGCAGCAAAATTGCAGATGGCAGGGGTGTGATGCGGGACAGGACGCGGTGGGGGTAGGGTGGGAGGGGTGGGGTGTAGCTGTGTGAGGCTGCTGGAGCTGGGTCTGGAGGTGGTTTGGCACCTTTATTATTGTCATAAAGTTGGCTACGACAAAGGGGGGCAAGGAAAGAGACACGAGACGAGGAGTGGTGGAAGCCTACCTTTTTTTCAGGAGGCCCTATGGCAGAGCAATAAACAGTCCTACCTACAGAAAAAGTTTAAAATTCGGAGCTCATGTGATCCTGTGACACTCTGGCTGGCCTGTGCCTAAACGGTGGTGGCTCCAGAGGCGAGCAGTGGGTTCTGGCCTGCAGCAAATAGGACAATAAATAATAATATGTACATACTCAATAGCAAGCAATTAAATACAAAGTTACATAAAACGATATCGAATAGCTGCTCCACCCATTTATCCTCACATATTAAATTATATATCACATAAAGTTGGCTTCAACTAAGGGGGCAAGGAAAGAGACACAAGATGAGGAGTGGTGGAAGCCTACCTTTATTTCAGGAGGCCCTATGGCCGAGTAATAAACAGCCAAACCACAGCTGGCTAAACCGGCCCAGGCCCCCAACACTCCTCAGTCAGAGCCTCTATTGACACTAGGCTTGTAGCCACCCTAACATCATTCAAAATCCTAGTCTGCAACCGCGTTTTTAAATAAGCATAGACAGTTTCAGTTGCCCAGTCCCCCCCATGACTTTAATCTCCTCAATCGAGGCGCCTGACATCACCAAAAAGGTACATCCCCCTCGTCTCAAGGAGTGAGATGTGAAATAGTACTCGCCCAGCTCAACCTGATTCGAGAAAAGATTGAGCATCCCCTGATAGGCCTAATAAGTCATTGGATAAGACTCACAACCCACTCCAAGTATCCTAAAAGCCACATCCATCAGCTCCGCAGGCAACTCCTTAAAATGGTGAATCATCCAATAGACCGCACACAATGCTATATTTGTATAATGAGCCACTGGCACCTCCAGTACCCGCTCAGAGAATTGTATTGCTTTTGAGCGTCGGATCCTAATGAGCATTCCCCAGTCAAAAAATGTTAAATCCGCCCTGCACAATGCCGAGTCTGATTCGGTTACTTGTGACGTCCTAAGTAAAGCCCTAAATGAGCAAAGCATCGCAGCCCTCCAAGAAACATGACCCGCGTTCAGAGATAGTAACGCATCAATTCTTAAAAGCATTCCAGACAAAATTGGCGGAGCCCGGTGCAGTGTGTCACACTTACAATTTCTAATGCCCATGTTCGTTGCCTGAACCACATAATCATCATATCTAATAGCCGGGGAGCCATTCTGGCGAAGGAAAAAGTTCAAAGCCGATAAGTAGTTAACCACCGAATGGTATGTCAGAGTCCTCGCAAGCCAGGCGGCATACAACGCCACACGCTCCGGCGAACATGGGAGAGGCACCCGATCCTCCGTGAATTTGTTGACAAACTCAAAGTATTTTTGTATCTGCACGGATCTCTTTGAGAGTTCTGTGAGTAGAATTGCTTCTCATACCCCCGCTGCTCTGCCCTCAGCACCTCCCGTTCTGGAATGACTGAACAACGGGGCATCAAAGAGATGTGCACAGCACATAACCCCCCCCTTACATCCACAGATCTTATCCTAGCCATACTCGACTCAGCATCCAGTCTACTTAGCGCATCACACCCTACATTAACTGTTATGTTTATGTAGGTTGATAGGAACATGAAATTATGTTGTACAGACAACCAAAACAATTTACGCAAGATCCCCATAATCTCAACTGACCTAGACCTGCCCGTATTCAATGAAGCCTGTACCACTGCACTGTCGGCTATAAATATAATCTCAGTGCCTTCCCATCCCTGGGACCAGCGGATTGCTCCCTCCAATACCGGCCTCATCTCCTTGATGTTTATATGCTCTCTATTTACTCCAACGGGCACCGATACGTGGTGATGCCCCATCTTCTGTCTTAGCACCTCATCATCCTCAACATTAAAAGATGGGATTATCCAGTTGCTCCAATGGGTGGCCCCCAAACCCCAATTTGAGGCATCACTATACACAGAGGTGGTTACTGCAAATTTCCCTAACATGCATGCCTTCCCATCAAATCTTGCTATGAAGGTGGCCCACCAATTGATGTTGTCCCTAAAGCCGGCATTTAAGCGAGCATGGTAATAGGGCTCCCGCAGGGTGCCTATTAAGTCATCTACACATCGACTGAACATTCGTCCTCCTTTAATGACCTTTGCGCAATGTGCCAACTGGCCAGCTAATCTCTCTAAATCCCTATGGGCCACCTTCTTCCGACCCCGAAATAGCCTTAGCAACTCGTGTAGCTTAGCTAATTTATCATCCGGAAGGGTCAGTTCCAGTGTATCTGAATTCATGTCAATGCCTAAAAAGCGTATTTTCTTCGAAGGTGAAACTAATTCTTTTTAAAATCCCAATCTAAGCAGTATAGCGAGGACCCGTTGTTGAAAAATACTCGTCTCACTTTCAGTGCCAGCGATGATGCAGAAATCATCCAAATAGTTAATGATTCTGCCAACTCCTTCCCTACCTGCACATCTAACAATAAAGTCTGATAAGTGTGAAACAATGAATGGACTCCAGCAGAGGCCCATGCAGAGCCTCCCATCAATCAAATATGTTTCAATGTTGTCGCCCTCAAAGACCCAGCGAAACCCCTGTCGTTGCCAGTGTTCAGGGTGGATCTGGACGGCATGATAGGCATCTTTATATATCGATGCTAGCTAAGTAGTCACCACGCTCCAAAGATTTGACCATGTCATCGAGACCCTTATATTTAAACCTAGGAGCCACCCCAGATCTATAGTTATTAATGCTGCCTTCTCTAGGTCTGCTGCAGTCGACTACACTTCTCCCGCCACTGTCCTCCTTGGGAATGGCAAAAATACCATGTACACAAGTTGGTTTATTGTTGACTCATCTTCGAACTCCACTTTCTAATTCTACCAGTAGACAGAATTCTATTATATCTCTCTCCCATTTGGATTTCTTCCTCTTGGACTGAATATCATAATGTACCCCACAGTTGTAATCAATCACCCGAAAACCATATACAATACCCTGCAAAAGAAACAGTGCATCCATATCAACTTTGCTACCACAAAATGCTTCAATGAAAAAACGACAAGGTTTTAGCTGACAGCGCATGCCACATAGGTCATAGATACAGTCAGTTTCCCCCAACACAGTTATTGTCCACTCGAAAAGTCACATAAATACCGTCTTTGTTCTCCCTAACCGAGATGTGCCAATCTTTGTCATCCTCATAACACGCACACAGCATGTTCTCCCAGCCCCGTCGAGTGAAAGTTGCACCAACCTGTACAAAGTCTCCGTGTCGCTTCGATAGTGCATGCTCCCTCACACCCGTCTGTCCGCTGACAGTTGTATTTCCTCCGGTGATACTGAGCAGTTGAGAATGTAATCACGTTGCACATCCCCACTCCCACTGACACTCCTCCCATAGCCTCCGGCTGCACATGGAACTTGACTCCGATGATCCCACACTTCCTCGATGTCTTTGGCGATCCGTCCTCTCCATTACGGTTTCTTCCTGCCTTGTCTTTGTCTGCCAATATTCGCTGACAAGACCCATATTCGCCTCCCAACAACTCCTCATTGGGTACTTTGGTCATGTCGATTATGTCACCTTCAATATCTCCCTCTTCCAGTCTAACATTGACTGACTTGGTTGATTGTCCCATGTTGACTGCTCAATGGCATCGGGCAATGGTAGTTCAAACCTGGGCCCGCTAATGCCATCACAACCTGCGGCCTGTATGTACTGGGTCAAGGGCCAGCTCGTCGCAACAGACACCTGCTCCATTATGATGTAACCGGTACACACCTCACTCTCCCTTCATGCATTCGACAACTCCACTAGTGCCATACCGAATGTTTGACGCCTGCACAGCCCGCCACTTCATTCTTTAGAAGTCACTCTCTTGTGGCACTTACTGCCACATTGGGAGCACTTGTCCTCGTATTGATATTCCTCCTCCTTTCTACTACAACCCTGCTCACTGTTCCATGCATAATATCCTGGGTTTGCTTTCCGCCTCTGTTAACCCGCTTCTTGTCACTGTAAGCCGATGAGGATGCACGCATCCTTTTAATGTTGTCAGGACCGTAATGCAGAGCACTCTTTCCAATGTGTGTACTAGAAAAAGCCTCGAAACCATGGGTAACCACCAGCTTCCTGATGCAAAGGTCATAGTCTGCGTGAGCACTGTCCTGGTAATCACTATATCTGGCACGATGCGAGAGAAAGTAAATGTGTTCCCACATAGCCATGGTCGTAATGCTTGCATTGCACTTGATTCGCTGTGGAGGAGGAGCACCCCCCTCCCCTGTCTCCCTCCCCCCAGCCCACGACCATTGCATTGCGTAACCCCCCCCCCCTTCTCCCTCTCTCCCTTATAACCCTGCCTCGCTGCCCTCTCGCACCACTCAGCCTCCTTCCCCTGCCAGACGCACTCCTCCCTTTTTCTTTTTGGCTCGCCCACTGCAGCCCCCTGCAGCTCACATGCCCCCGCGACCATCACTTCGCCGGCCTACGCCAGTCATGCCATGCACAAGAGGTCGACCCGCCGCCCGCACATCCAGGAGAGGAGCCGCCACACCGCCCTCCTCCACAGTCGACCCCGCCTCCGCGACGTCGCCGCCCCCCTCCCCCTGGCCTGCTGCCAGGGAGGAGGCCCCTGTAGCGGGTCCCGACGACCGAGGATCGGATCGACGCCAACTCCCGTGCCGTGGAACGCCTCACCGGACTCGTGGAGAGCCTCCTCCTCCAGGGGGCGAGGCCGGCCCCAGCACCTGCACCAGCACCCCCTGCCTCCCTCGGCCCCCTCGGTCCTGGAGCGCCTCACAGACTTTATGGAGGGCCTCACCCGCGAGGCCGTGGGCGCCGCCCCGGCGACACAACACCAGCTGACCGCCCCGCCTCCCAGCGCCTCCAACGTCCACCCCCTCTACCTACAAACTATGAGGCGGGCAGCCTCCACGATGTGCACGGTCGCCTCCCGGTCTCTACCCGCCTCCGCGACCGACCACAGCCCCACCTCCGTGGCCGACGCTGTCCACAAAATACTGGAATCCGCCGAGGCGCAAAACACGGGATGGCGTAGAGGTATTCCTCAGGGCTACGTCTTCCCCCACGACCTCATCGAGCATGGGCCCGAGGGGAAGGTGGTGAAACGGGGAGAGGCCACCCTGGAGGAGTACAACCTCGACCTCAGGATGCTCGAGTCTCACCCCGCCTTCCCCTCGGACTCCATCCCAGGCCTCCTCTATCACAATCTCATGGTCCAGCGCGATTGTGTAACGCATCCCTGGCCCACGGTCGGGCACTGGTCCGAGGCGGTGTTCACGTGGTTGGCCTATGGACACCTCCCAGACGGATAGCTCGACCCCATCGCCATTAACGCAGTCCATCTGGACGTCCTCACCGCCCCCGCGACTTTCGTCTCGAGTACCAGGGCCTCCACCTCACGCGCCCCCGCCGCCGTCCGCCCCGCGGCCGCCCCACAGCCGCGCGCCTCCCAGACCGACGCCAGAACTCCCTACACCCGAGAAGCATACAGGGTTCCCTGCTCAGCCTGGAACCGGGACCCCGCCTCATGCGACCTCGCCCCCGCCGGTGAGGCACACGGGGAGCAGGGTGCCCGGAGGCACCACGCCTGTGCCTACTGCGCCAACGTCAGGCGCATCCTCACTTTGCACAGTGAGGCGGTGTGCAACACGAAGCGCCTCCGGGAACGCGCCTCCGCCGCCTCCGCGACCCCCTCGGCGGATTTTTAGTCTGTCGGCGGCGACCAGGCACGCACCAGGGGGGCCCGGCCCAACGATCGCCCCCCCCACCACACAGCACCAGCCGCTCCCAGCGGCGACCCCCCTCCCGGGAGGGCTCCTCAGATCCCCCGACCATCAGCCGCCGATACACACGTCAGTGTCATCCCTCTGACGTCACAAGCCGCCCTTCCAACGACCCAACACCGGAAGCAGCAATTAAGCGACCGGAAGTCTGCCACCCGTTCACAGGGCGCCCCCCGGACCACATCCGGGGCCGACGCAACACCCGGGGGATCCCCCGCACCACAGGCTCTCTCATCTCCGCCGGCCTGTTATGTAACCCTTCTCCGGGCCGCCGCCAACCCGCCGCTTCCCAAAGCCCATTACATAACCCCCCCCGCTCCCCGCCAGCACTGTCTCACCACCACCGCCCCTGCTCCCCCTGCTCCCCCTGCTCCCCGTGCCTGCCCTCTCTCCCCTGCCGCCCCTGCCGCCCCTGCCTCTCCCCGCCAGCAGTCTTTCACCACCACCGCCCCCGCTGCCCCGCCCTCCCCCGCCAGCAGTGTTCCACCACCACCGCCCCCCACCATCGCCCCTGCCGCCTGTGACCGGGTGGCGGCATCCCCCGGCGACACCGCCTACCTCCACCACCTCCCCGGCTCCCCCCCCCCCCCCCCCTCAACCCCGACCCTCCCCCTCCCCTCGCCCCTCTGGCGTCCCTCCCCTCCTCCACCGCCGACTTCCAGCTCCCTCTTCGTCACAACGACCGCGCCTCCTCCCCACTCCCTCCCCACACCCCCTCACAACCCCATAACTTTGACACCTAAAGTAATGGAATCATAAGTAAAACGTCTTTTCATAGGTATCCTTTATTGATCAACAAAATCAGGCTAATAACCATCTAGCAAACACTATGCAATGAAAAAGGCAGTAAAAGAATCAATCAATAAATGTATCAATCATATCTCATGATGTGACTGGTGTGACACTGATTCATCAATCCTCATCATTCACACATCCTCCTTCGAATTTGCACAAACCTGTGCAACGAGCGCCAGCTCTGCAGCACTTGCAGTTCCCTGTGCATGACATCGCACATCTACACTGCAAAAGGATGGAACAGGCCTTGCTGCTGTCCTCAAAGGTTGTCCAGAAGGGCAACCACCCACCAGTGCTGTCCTTGTGGCACCCCCAGTCATGGAAGTCAGGGATATCCTGAGGGCCTCAGGAAGGGGAACAGTCTTTTCCCTTGCTCTGACCATCCCCAATCCTGGTACGTGGGCCTGAGCCACGACGATGTTGTGTCAGGGTTTTGAGGTTGTCCTCTGGGTAGGAGCCCCAGACAACATCTACCTGTGTGACAGTTGGAGTTACCTGTCACTCCAGAAATGGCACCAAATGCTGTGACACATAATCAGTGAATGTGTGTGCTGAGGTCAGCCACACCATGTGGACAACAGCTGCCATGTCAAGTACCACAACTGTGGCTGCTTTGGCTGCAGCTGAGCAACCAGTGGGTGCCTTTAGGTGCTCTAGAATGTCAGACTTTTTGCCAGACCTGAGTGATCCTTGGTTGGAGAAACTAGGTGGTTCTCTCTGATTCTCATACTGAAAGAACTCTTCCATGTCTGCATCAGGTCGAGACTGTAAGGACAGGAAAAGGACAGGTAGTTGGCCAGAAGAAGCTGGCCTGCAGCATTGCTCTGTGGATGTCTTGATACAGAGCAGCTTGTGTTGGTGGTAAGGCCTCCAGTGTCTTCTTCCCACTTGTGAAGAGTTGAAGCCTACCCTCATTGACTCTTTCCAGACCACAGCCCTTGCTGTACAGGACTACAACAAAGCGTTCTAGAGTGCGCATGTGCTGGGATTGTGGGTTGAACTCTTGGGGTTCACTGGTGAGGGCAACAAGGGTGTCTGTCAGTCCTGGTGTGCTCTGCCAGGCTGACCAGGCTGACTTCTTGCCACATCCCAGGAAGTGTGACACAGTGTGACAGCCTGTGACCGCGTGGAATACTGGCAGTGCCAGGCACCTTGATGGTCCAAGCTGGGCAGAGAGAGTGTGGATAGGAATGTCACGCATCTTCTTCCCACTGCCGAGACAGACCCACAACTCGGACAGCCCCAGTGATGAAAAGAAGTGAATGGCCAGGATGACTACATCACTGTCGACTGTGCAGACCAATGCAACCTGGTGGCGTTGCTGACCCACTTTCTCCACTGCTGCCTCCTCCTTCTCCTCTCGACACAGGCCGCCAGAAGAGCCATGAGGTAGAGATCTGTCTCAGGCTGTAGAAATAGTGCCAGGACATGGGCAAGATGGAGCAGTATCCTGGTATCAGCCTCAATGTGGTTACATGGCTGAAGACCAGACACGTCATGTTGTTTCTTGGAGAGAAGACTCTTATTGTTGGTGATGAGGAGAAGCCTCCCACCTAGATTCTGCTTCGCAAGCTGTGCACTCAGGAAGGGGAACAGTTCCCTCTTGTTGTCAGTATTCTTGAGGAACCCAGTGTTCCAGTCCTGCTTTGGAATATGGGTCTGACCATCCCCAATCCTGGTACGTGGGCCTGAGCCACGACGATGTTGTGTCAGGGTTTTGAGGTTGTCCTCTGGGTAGGAGCCCCAGACAGCATCTACCTGTGTGACAGTTGGAGTTACCTGCCACTCCAGAAATGGCACCAAATGCTGTGACACATAATCAGTGAATGTGTGTGCTGAGGTCGGCCGCACCATGTGGACAACAGCTGCCATGTCAAGTACCACAACTGTGGCTGCTTTGGCTGCAGCTGAGCAACCAGTGGGTGCCTTTAGGTGCTCTAGAATGTCAGACTTTTTGCCAGACCTGAGTGATCCTTGGTTGGAGAAACTAGGTGGTTCTCTCTGATTCTCATACTGAAAGAACTCTTCCATGTCTGCATCAGGTCGAGACTGTAAGGACAGGAAAAGCTTGGTTATGAGGGTAGAGTTTCTCTGAGCACTGCCTGATGTGCCTCCTAGTTTGTGGTAACAGGGTGATTGGCAAATGTGAGGACATTTTGTCGTTTGATAGTGATTGTTATTGGCAAAGTGGCCTGCTCTTGAGTCTGCTCTAGAGAACTTGGCATGCTGATATTTTCCAAGGTTATGAAGTTGGGCAAGCAATGCAACAACTTCATCTTTCATGACCTGCTGTGTGTGTAGAGCCAACATCTCATGGCCATTGTCAAAGGGATTACCTAGCTGTTCAACTATCTCCACAAATGACAGAACATGTTCCTTGTACTTAGTCTGCAAAGCAGTTGCTTCTTTGTGATGGGCAGTGCATGAGCTTGCAGTTTCCAACACAGCCTCAAACTCCTCGATACATCGAGAACAGTCGGGACCTGCTAGCATGAAAAGAGTGAGTGCCTCAGGGTTTTCATCCAGACCAACTGCACCACCATGGGCCTGAAGGTTCTTGTTTGACTGCTCATGCGATTGGTCCTTGCCAATGAGGCTGAACTTGTGAGGTGACCTCTGGAAAACAAAGTTCCCCTTGAGAAACTCAGCATACAACTGTTGGTGCTTCTCAGGCAACTGGACCATATCCCGCACATGCACTGGTAGTCAACGAGCATAGTTTGTGTGGCCCATCACATGGAACCAGGAGCACAGCTCATCACAGACCTGCACATACAGCAGGAAGTCTCCCTCACAGAGAGAACGGATGAATCGGCACATTAGGAGCTCCAAGTCCACGATGGTAGACCAGAACATGAACATGGGATTGTAAGTTCTGGACCTTTGAGCCCACATCTCTAGAGACTCCGGTGGACCCTCAACACCAGAGCAGTAATTGGTGTATGACTTCTGTCTGAGAAGATACAGACCCATGACAGAGACCTGGTGAGCATAGCGAGTGCACTTTATATGATGCTCATCAAGCACAGATTGGGCACGGCCAGATGTGAGGACCTGCACCTGAGTAAGAATGTTGCTCCACCCAGAGTCTCGCAGCAACTTACCAATCATCAGGTGCATTTTGTCCTCTATGTGTTGAGTGCCCATCATCAGGACCAGCTTATCTTCCCCCATTGTGTCAGCGAATGACAACTGCAGCTGCTTAGCGTTGGCATACAGAGGCTGGTCACAACCAAGCACAGGAGTTTGACCAGGGTTGAGGGCCTCTGTGCCTTGCATTGTGAGATGCATTGCATGTTTCATCATAGAAGGTGTGGCTGCTGTGTCAGGGAACAGAGGTAGAACCCATTTCACAGAGTCGTCACTTATGAGTCGGGAGTTGTAGCCTGACCAGGTGATGACTTCACCTTCTGGCAATGTGTCCTGTTTAAGGACTGTGGACTCATCCTTGACTTTGGCTCTGAGTAGCAGATTATGAGATGGCTGAGAATTGAGACCTGGAGGAATATGGTACATGCAAATCATTGCTTGAGAATTCAGCTGGCTGAACCACTGCATAGGATTCAGGAAGTTGTGGTACAGATGTGTCTGTAGGAACACGCTGGATGTGGAGTCATCGGGCACGTCATGACCTCTTCTAGGTACTCATCGAGGAGGGCCTCACACACTTCACACACGATAGCGACTGTGTGTTTTAGGCGACCCTCCTCCCAAGACAGGTGGTTTGTCATGCTGATTGCTGTCCCATGGACCGCATCCCGGGAGAAGTTACCTTGGTTGTTGCTATCCAAGTTGTCTACATCAAAGGTCACGAAGACCACACTACAGATGTTTGTGGCCAGCACAACTCCATCCTGGATAAACAGTTTGACCACTGCTTGTGCCATGGATCGCCTCATCTCCAAAACATGACTGTAAGACACAGAAACCCCAAAGATATCATCAGTGTTGATCCCCTTTGTCTGTCTACCCTCACCATGCAGCTTGATGCCCTGGTACAAAGGGAAAGGGGTCTCATGTTCTTTGTTGTGATGGATGTTGCTGTACTTTGTGGGATGATGTGAACCACTGCAGGTATTATAAATAATCTGGTGAGCAATGGCGCTTGCAACTCTTGCCCTGCCTTGTACCTGCGCCTGCAAATCCTCATTGCTCTATTCTCGCAAGATTGAGGGGCCCTGAAGCAGGATGTTGGGGAAGATTCTCAGCTTTCCAGGGATGGGAGCTGTCAGGGAATCAGAGGCAAAAGAACCAGTGAATGGTTCTTGCTTCTGGAGACAGCATTTCCTAAGTATTACTGCTGCTCGCATCAACAACAAAGCATCATCCTGACCTATCTGTAACTGTTGGGCTTCAGCTAGTATGACTTCAACCTTCTGGTTGCTAGAGATATAGACTTCCTTGCCCTGGGAGAACTCTGTCCACTCAGGAAGCAGCTTCAGAAGATACTCCTTGAACCGTGTGGTATGTGGTTCCCTGGTAGCAGAACATGTAATTCCCTGTTTCTCCACAAGTGTTCTATAGGACTGTCGCAAAGCAGACAGTTTGAAGACTGAGTCAGAGTAAAGCAACAAGTTGCGCAATGCCAACTGAATTGAAGGGAGGGGCAGGAGGACCTGCAGAAGCTCTGCGATCCTCAGCGCGAGCTGAGTCTCTGAGGTGCAAGTAACACTGTAGGTGGTAGTAACTGTCACCAGCGTGGGCATCAGCTGCCTGGGCAATCAGTTTGACCAGAAGCTGGAAATTGTTGGTGCTCTGAGCCCAGGTCTTTAAGTATGTGTCTACATTATATGTTTCAACTGTACGTAGATTCTTTTGGTCCTATCCCTCACATATTATGCAATAAGGAGACTTCTGAGGAGCAGAAGACACTGCAAAACTGGACCGTGTGTTTCTTAGGTGAGTTCTGGTCACTAAAATCCTCTTCTTCAGTGAACCTTCTCAGGCGAGAGTTACTGCAGTAGGTTCTGCAAACTTTGTGATATTTGGCATTGTGTGTCTGAAGCATCTTATCAATGCCATGGCCCTCATTAAGCTGAGCCCATGACACTTCCAGAACAGCTAGAACTTCTCACAGCGGAACGACAGACACCTGAAATCAAAGAATAAAATTAATATTTGACAGGTTTCCATTTTTCTGATTTTCCAATATAGCGGCTTATGACGAATGCTATGTAGTCTGGTCTGTTAGGGGAAGAATTTGAAATCCTTGATATACAAAACCTCCGAGTCGACACCTAGTTATTCTATAACCCTTTACACAACAATTTCAGTTTTGGGGGGTTTAAGCATGCCTTAAACTCCCTAAATCAGATAAAAACGTACCTTGAAACAACTCAGCGTGCTGTCTGAGTTTGTTGAATATGCTAATTGACTTGAGACCGGAACTGCTTCATCTCCCTGGTCTGTGAATGCCTTGCTTGCAACAGACTGAGGTAAAATATATGTATATATGCATAAAGATGTCCTTGTTTGTGTAATAAAGATTTAGTAAAAGTTGATTTGTTGTGTCTGAGTTGAATAATGTCATATGTTAATTGTTACAAATTAAAGTAAAAAGGATAAGAATTTAACCACTGAAAATAAAAACAAATTAATATTAATATTAAGGACACAAGTACCTAACCTCTCTTCCCCTCTCTCTCCCCCTTTCTCCCTCTCTCTCTTTCCCTTTTTCTCCCCCTCTCTTTCCCTTTCTCTCCCCTCTCTCTTTCCCTCTCACCCCATTTCTCTGCCTCTCTCTTCCCCTTTCTCTCCCCCTCTCTCTTTCCTTCTCACCCCATTTCTATCTCTCTCTGTGCTGTGTTCTTACTATGTACATACAATAGTATATTAAACCAGGTTATGCTGACAAAAGTTTAATTCTTCTAAAAAGAGAGGAAATAAATTATAAGTATTGTTAACTAGATTTGTGTCTGAGTTTAATTAGGGATAAACAAAATTGATATAGTTTATTTGTACAAATAGACATATAAACATATAAACATCTCGTAACAGTAGACTTGTCACAACATAACGGACATGTAACAGACATGTAAGTATTCATAAATATATCATAACTTTTAGTCCGTGACTACAAGCTCCAACAGGACCACGGAGTAAAACCCCTTGTAATTGTAATTCAGTGACCCACTCTTTGGAGGTCACTGGCAGGCGATGTGCTTTCCATCCAGAGCTCCCACAGGTATGGGGGAAGTTCTACTTCTCCAGGAATTGGCCAGCGATGGGGCGCCACCCTTGTGGAGTCATTGGGCACGTCATGACCTCTTCTAGGTACTCATCGAGGAGGGCCTCACGCACTTCACACACGATAGCGACTGTGTGTTTTAGGCGACCCTCCTCCCAAACTTCATGGATCAGTATTTGTTCCTGACGCCAGGTGCTGCAGAGTAAGTGCGATCTTCAGCCCAGGCTCGAGCGGCACTCGGTATGTTGTGTGTGTTTTGCAGATCCTCGGTCCTACTCACGCCACAATCTCGTCAAACAACTGGGGAGGCATCCACATAAAGTTGATGAATGACACAGTGTCCTCGCTGTGGAGCTCATCGATAAGCTTGTCGTACAAGCCAAACTGTGGCCGCCTCCCGATCCAGGGTCTGACCCACTTTCTCCGCTGCTGCCTCCTCCTT
This sequence comes from Branchipolynoe longqiensis, assembly GCA_030323885.1. Taxonomy (NCBI): domain Eukaryota; kingdom Metazoa; phylum Annelida; class Polychaeta; order Phyllodocida; family Polynoidae; genus Branchipolynoe; species Branchipolynoe longqiensis. The sequence continues at coordinate 68,324,311 of CM059199.1, read as the reverse complement.
CTCCTCTCGACACAGGCCGCCAGAAGAGCCATGAGGTAGAGATCTGTCTCAGGCTGTAGAAATAGTGCCAGGACATCCATCCTCTCTGAGCAGTCGAGCAGGTCTGCTGGAAGAAGACAGGTGGTACTTTGATATACCGACAGCCAACACGCGTCGCATATCCTCGCGGTACACTCACAATACGCTCGCACAATCTAGGGGCATGCTTGGATATGTTAACGGAACGTTGTGCGTACATTATATACGTCAGAGACATGTGGAGGGTGCCAGTTGAACGTATGGCTAATGTGTCCCAACGTACCCCGACCTGCTCCTAGTGTATGCCGACATACACATAGTGTACACATAGCGTATGAGGAATGTATGACCCATACGTCGACATACATCATTTTGAACATGCACAAACATTTTTGAGCGCCTCGACGCACGCCGACGTAAGACGACCTATGACGCCGTATCCCGAGAGTACCCAACGTATGACCAATATATATATAACGTATGACACGGTATGCCAATGTGTTGGTCGAAAATCACATACGTTGGCATACGCTAAGGCCATACATCGTAGTGTGACAGCCCATTTAGTAAGCTGCTATGGTCACAGAGAAAGTTAACCAAGAAGTGGTTGGGGGAGCAGGTGCGGGGGTGTTTGGGTGAAGGTGAGGGTGAGGGGGGGGGGGTGTTGAGAGCGGGTACGGCGATGCCAGAAGATCGGAGAAGCTACTTGATACACTATCGGGGCAGGGTGGAGGTGTGAGTGGGGGTTGATTGATTGATTGATTGGTGGTTGATCTACGCCGTGTCGGCAGCATAGGCTATATTCATGGCGAGAAATGTTAGTTTTTTGTTCAAACCATCGCTTTTACATGTAAAAGCAGACAATCAAGTATGTGCCAATAGACACTCATTAGAAAGCTCACAATCATATATTTGTGGTCAAGGGAAACAAATTCCCATAGAAAAAGAAAAGTTTTATTAATAATTGATAGAATATATTTGGTAAACTATATGAGGTGGTATAGTCCAGCTGCCCTCAAAAAGGCTAAACTGTTTTCCTGTTTTACCTTAGTAAAAGGTCACGCATATTGTCTGCAGTGTAGAACTGTTGGCTCAGGGCAAAGAAATCAACGCAACTTAGTAAAATGTGTTTGAGTGTCAGCAGGGACTGACACCCAATACATTCAGGGGGAGGTTCCCCTTTGAGCACAAAAGCATGTGTAAGCCATGAGTGGCCAATACGGCAGCGGCTAAGGACCACATGGTCCCGCCGACCTCCCGCATGAATCTGTAGTGGCTTTCCCACAGATGGTTCAATTTCTTTAACTTTATTAGTGTTTTCATCCCACTCATGTTGCCATTTGGATTTTATGTGGGTGGCCATTAGTGGTTTCAGATCAGAGTGAGGGATCAGACACGGTTCAAGATCACAGTTCAGGGTCTTCTTTGCAGCCCGATCAGCTCGTTTGTTTCCTTGTATGCCAGGATGGCCAGGCACCCAGGACATGTGGATGTCATAGCCATCCATTGTCAGTTGGTTCATTTTATAGATGACCATTGCTAGAATAGGGTGATTCGTTTTCAGTCCAGCAACAGCCAGGAGGCAAGAGAATGAATCACTGTATATAACATAGTGTGGTTGGATACCTCGATACACTCCAACGCGAGGAGGAGTGATAGGGCTTCTGCAGAGAAAATCGAGCTCTGATCGGGCAAACATATGCCAAATATTTCCCTTGGCAGACTGCCGCAGCAGCTACCTGGCTTTGGTCTTTCGAACCATCAATGTACATGGTGAGGTGGTCTGCAAACTGGCCTTGAATCTCTGCATGCAGTCGTTGGTACTCGATTGGAATGTGTCCCAGACTTCCTCAGTTCCGTGAGTGGGAGGATAACAGATGGCTTTCTCAACGACCACGGGGCATGTTCTGGGACTTTGGCATCCTCCAACACATCCAAATCCATGCCCAAGGCCTCCAAATGAGTTTTAATTCGGAGCCTCAGTGGCCGGATGTAATTTGGCCTGGCTTCATACCTGGATTCGTCATGTTGCTCAAATAGACAATTGTGTGCAGGATTCAATGCATTATCTTGAATACATATTGCATGGCCAGTTTGATTCTCCTGTTGTTAAGTGATGGTTCATTGGCTTCGATGTAGAGGCTCTGAACCGGCGAGTTGGGGAAGGCCCCAAGGGCCAGGCGCAGTCCCTGGTGGTGGATCGTGTCTAGCAGCCCAATTTATGCTTATTGTGAGTGGGGGAGGCAAAGGTGCTGAGAGCAGGCCGCTATGGTTACAGTCAGGGTTATCACAAGTGTTGACATGTGCAGAAACAAGATGGCCCTCACCGTTTTTGTAGTTGTGTGTGTGGTGGTGCTCGGGTGGAGGTGCAGTATGGTGATCATGTGTGTGTACTGCCAGTGGAGTCGCAGACCGAGCCACTAAAAACCCTACCGACCAGATGTCTCGCCATTGGTGTTCGTCGGGGAGACTGCTGCGAGCTTCTTTTCAAGCGCACGTTTTTTGTTATTACACTCATTCTCTCTATGGGGGCTTGATCTTCTGGATTTATTTGCACACCAGGCACACACATGGCAGTAGCGCTTTGGGAGGGTATCATGCATCTCCTGCCCAGTTCCATTGGTGGCATGGGTGACCATCCGCCTCAGTCGAAAAGTCCTGTCTACCAGAATCATAGTCATCGGGTCGTTTGTAATAGTCCGGGGTTCTCCGTTTGTTGGTGGCCAGCTGGAACCCGACTGCACAGGCATCTCGCTGCACATCCTTGATTGCCTACAGGTCCTCCCAGCCTTTGGGCAGCTGGCCATCATCAATCATCGAAAATACTCACTCACCACATGAGACATGACTCCCACTCCCAATCCAATGCCACGCTTGCTAAATGTTCCTGGTGCTCCCTGATTGGCTCTAGCCATGATCGGGACACAGAGGGGTCCTTACACATACAAAATAAGGCCCACAAATATTCCATATATGTGCTCTCGCCCAACCCTACTTTCCTTTTCCTATCACTGCGCATTACAAAAGTGTTCGGCATCAATGAAAGCCTACCTCACTTGGTCACACATGAGCTGCTTGGGCGGTTAAATAGGTGATCGATGGAGCCACAGTGGTCGGAATCACTGCATGTGGTTGACGGTGATCATTTGCGGCTGGCGCGTTTGTAGTTTTGGCAGTGCACATCGTCGTGTGTGGGTTCTTGATCGGCTCCTGGTGTGGCGGTGGCCACGCGTCGACCACTGTGAAGATCGAGAGCATGATCAGCCTCCATGGCGCTGGTTGCGTAATGTGGTTCCTGCCCTTTCCAACAGCTCTGTCTGCTGCCGTTTTTTTCAATAGGGTGATGGCCCTCTGCACTCGTGCTCGCGATGGGGCTGTCCGGGTCTGTATCGGTGTTCGCACGTGTGCGGTTTTTGTCTTTCGTGTGATTGAAGTTTGATGCTTTAGGCTGGGCAATAACTGAGTGAAGGCAGCCTCTAGCACGTACTGGTGGTGTTGTCTGCTGTAGAGTGGTTTTGCATTTTGGCATTTTCATCTTCTCGTTCTGCAAATTATGGGTGATCAACCTGACTTGGCGGGCTCGTGTCCAGATGGCAAGAGAGCGAGGGAGCAGTTTGTGTCACGTCAGCACCAGCAGGGAACCGTAAGGGGGTGACACAATGACTACGTTAGTTCAAAGATTTACGGAAGGTGGTGCCACCATAGATGCTAGTAGCCTGAGATGCTGGTTAGGTGGTAGCAATTAGAAATGTGGACATTTGATGGAAGAGGGCCCCACCGTGGACGAGCGCAGCCTGAACTGTGTAGGCATTCAGTAGTCATAACTTAGTTTGCTTGGTTTCCGACAGGTTGCGACAAAGGTGGTTTCCTACCACTTCCTGTTCCGCCGAGAATTACCCATGTCCACACTAACATCACCAATTAGTCTGAAGTATGGAGATGTTTCTATAGGTTGCCCTATTTGGACTTTGCAACCTACTGTTAGCTCCTGTTAGTGTGTCCCTGTTTTTTTCGAAGTGTCACTATCTAAGAAAAACACAAATACATACAAATTAGAAACTAGAAAGATGGTTTATGCACTCTTCTCATTTAATTCATGCAACCATAAAATCAAAGAAAGAAAACTGTTCTGATTTGTTTGTTTGTTTGGCTAACGACCCCCAGCACAATAATTAAACATCAGCTATTGGTGGGGTGATTATAAGAATATTTGGGTAATTTAAGCAACAACAAAATAATCAGAGATAGTTGCTATCAAATCATTACAGTTGATTCACAGAGTATCTAGTTTTTGTTTTAAAAATAATTATACTGCAATGAAAATACCAAATACACTGAATTTGAAATAAATAAATAATTGTATCCCAGTAATCCTCAATTTATCTGACAAACTCACAAATCTGATATTTGGCATTGTGAATAAACAAAAAAGCTCCTGCCCTAATACTTGCCATATCCTAACAACGACCAGATGGGGTGGCCAATTGAGTTGAGTGACCGTCCCCTGTTTTGGGGGATCGGGGGCTGCGAACCCAGGAGATCCTGGGTTCGAACCCTTGTCGAGTCAAACCAGTGACTTATGAATTGATACTTGCCGCTTCCTAGCCTGGCACTCAGCATTACTAGGATAGGGCAAGAAATGGTTCACTCAGTGTCAGGATAATGTGCTGGCGGCCTGATTTCCCAGTGGGGCAGCACTATAAAGCCGCCATGACTGCGCACTATCACAAGTTGGTACCCATTCTGATATCATCTTAGATGTTGCTAGGACATAAAATAACCACAAACAAACATCCTAACAATGCTGAATGCTATGTTGGCTGATTGGTTGTTGGAGTTTTACATCCTGGTAACATCAGGATGGGATATGTAGTAACAAATATACATTTGGTCAGCTTTTGGTTCATTGGTTTATCCACCATGAGATTGATCCCACGGCCTCTGGCCGAGATAGTGAGCACTCTACCATCTAGTCCATCTCACTTGGGAGAGTTGTTACGCGTGCTTCGTCACACATGGACTCACTCACACATTGACCTATTCTCTCGTACAAACACACACCTCCATTCCAAATGGAAGGCACCTCTTTTGTTGTTAGTGATGAATTTATTTACCCTGCTTAAGACGGATAAATGTGTTAACACTTATTTTCACTGCTGGCCAGCACTAATCCAATTTGATTTAAATCTTCTGAGTTTTGTTTTAGTAACTTGATTCAATTCACCGATGTCAGGCTTGATCATTGGGTAAAGACTGACAAAAGAAAGGCTGGTGCTGAATGGATTTATTAAATGTATGCATTTTGCATTTACAGTGCCAATAGATCATTAGATGAGGCTAGGAGCAGTGATGATGACTTTGTGGAACACCTCCAAGGTCTGCCGGTAGGTTATTCATATATAGCATTTAGCGGTATTTATGAATGCTAGTAAAATATACGGGATAACTCAACCAACTAGAATAAAAGCTGATCTACATTAGATGTTGCCATTAAGCCAGTGCATTCATGAGCATTGGCCATGATCATAGCTTAAATGTGTCATCCTTGTTAGTTGTGCCATACATGCACCACACATTTAAATTGGTATGCACTATTGAGAATTAATTTAATTTGATTAATGTATTTTGCTTATATATTTTACAGAGGAGCAGACAAAAGCGGCAGACTTCAAATCCAGGTAATGACACTAGCATTGAATGACACTTCTTTGTCATTCAATGCTAGATCTGTTTTTAATGACTTCAGCTAATAAGGAGCTACATTCACTTTTTGTTAGCTTATTCATTACAACATTCATGAATAAATAGGTTCTATCTGGGATATCAATGCAATAAAGTTGGATATAAACCGATACATATATTGCGATAAAAAAAAAAAGAAGACTACCACAAGGCCCAACTAATGACAGGGATACTAAACAACCCCAAAGAAAGGGTGGTGGAAGGTTGGATAATGGAAAGAATGAGATGATCTTTTAATGTGATCATCATCATCATCATGCTGTCAGTTGCGATGCGACAAAACTGCTTTCATTACTTGACTGCTGCTCTCCATTTAGCTCTCTGCTGTGAGACTGATGTCCATGAGTCAGTCTTAATGTCTCTCAGCTTCAGGTTTCTCTTGATGGTATCCTTGAACCGGAGATGAGGGCGCCCTCTCTTTCTGTAACCAGAAGACAGTTGAGAGTAGAGGATCTGCTTTGGTAGCCTGTCTGATGACATCCTCATGACGTGTCCAGTCCACTGGAGATTCTTTTTGATCTAAAGATCTTCCATAGAGCACAGCCCCGTCCATTTGAGTATTTCCTTATTTGTCACTTTGTCCTTCCAGGTTAGCCTCATGATTGAACGCAGATGTCACATCATGAAGGCATGCATAATTTGATGTAAAATGTTAAATACAGCCTACTGTTCAGATACATAATATCTATCATATCCAGATACATTTAGGATGAGTGGTTTATGAAATCATGTAGATTATTATACTTTAAGTCGAAGTGACAGCTTTCTGTGGCCACCATCGTGTTTGTTTCTTCTGGTTGTTTCTTTTAATAATTTCAAAGTTACTCCACTGTATGTCAATACCGATAAACATTGAGCCCTGGAACAATGATCTCCATATATTATTTATAGTTGATTCATACCAAGGCAGTTATTACTGAGATTTAGACAGGGTTGTCATTCACCGAAAATCCGGATAGAGGTGAAGGTTTTATCCATGTAGTTCCAATCCAATTAAATATAACTAGTAGTACTAGGCATAAGCTTCAGCCTGGTTAGATCTATGCACAGGGGGACATCTCTATATCCAACATCTCTATGCCAACATAAACCAACCATATATTTGAGTGTTTATAAGAAGAACTGGACTGTATGGCCTCATACCTAGGTTTTGTGAGTTAACTTTTGCTGTCATTTTATACAAATTTAACCACTTTTAAATTACATCTAAGATCATTGTTGCTGTCATTTGACAGAAGTCTGATACTTTCATTTGTAGGGATATAAATGTGATTACCAACACCGACAGCTAGAAGACTGGTGGATAAGTGGAACACTTTACCATCTAATACTGTGAACATTTTAAGGAACAGATTAGACCCTATTGTAAAGACATGAGCATGTAGTGTCTTTATCTTGGTTCATTTTGAACATTAAATCCACAGTATATAGTTATGAGTAAGTAACTAGAAGACTCTGTTCAGGTAGGATGGATGTTGGCCGGAGTGTGGGCCGGGGTGGATGCACAGGAGGGGATGCTGTGGGTGTGTGGGTACTGATTGTACTGATTGTGCTGATTAGAAAGAGTCAGAAATACATGGGAATAGCTACTGGTAAATAGGATACAGGGAAGGACGACTCGGTTGGTGTTATCTTGAGTATGCTTAAACACATTGAAGGATGCATCAGGTGGAGCTGAGGACATGACGGTCCCGAAGGATGCATGTAGGGGAGATGAGAACACAGTAGTCCAAAGGCAAAGTGGTAAACAGAAAGGGGTATATAAGGGGAGTGTAGACCCATAGAAAGCCAGCTCAAATGACGATGGTGTTGTTCATTCCTTGGGGAACTCACTGGGCAACAAGCAGCAACAGCAGACGTGGTTATGCATAGAGACATGAGAAGACTCAGTAAAGTGAACCCACAACACAGTGGCAACAGCTGAAAGGGGTTGTGACTTTCACTATGTTAAAGAGAAAAGGGGGGCACTTTATAAACCAAAGACAGCTTCCTGTGTCTTTATTGAAGACCAGCATTCAGGACAGTTTGTATTAACACATTCCTGGTGATTTAATTGTGAATCATTGTGAATAAATATCACAAACTTTTCACTTTAAATGTGGCCTTTGCTGCCGACATGGTATTCAACCATCATCAGCATTATTTTTGATTATATTGAGTTTCCAAAATACCTTGCTGCATGCCATCTACCACTAGAAGAACAGACAAATTATCCAAAATGCATAATATTGCATTTGATTTACGTTGTGGGGGGTGGGGAAGGAACTGCCCCGGCTGTTCAACTTTCCTCCCTCCAGACTTGTGCCTCAGGCCTTGTTGACCCTAGGCACCACCTATTGCCTCCCACCGGAATCTACAGCCACGCTTGGTTGTTTGTCATTGTTTTATGTCCTAGCAACATCTATCAGGATGTGTACCAACCTCTTACAGTGTGCACTTATGGTGACATTATACCACTGCCCCACTCAGAAACCAGGTTTCCAGCACCATTACCTGACATCCCACTCAGTCACATTAGCCAACCAGTCCTTACCCTATCCTAATAATGCATAGTGCCAGGCTAGGAAGTGACAAGTATCAATTTCTAAGTAATTGGTTTGACTCGACCAGGATTCAAAACCACAAACTCATGGGTTCAGATCTACCGATCTCCCAAAACAGGAGACGGACACTCTGCACATTCGGCCATCCCGTCTGGTCACAGCCACGCTTGCAACCAATTACATCACTCCTCCAACTGCCGAGACATCAGGGCCGACTTCTCTCCCCACTTAGCCTAGGGCTCTTGTTCCTTTCCTTCCTCTCCCTTTTCCTGTGTTCCTGTATGTTCCCTTCTCTTGTATATGTGTGTTCCTTCTCGCGTTAGAGGGCTAGATGGCACTTATTAAACTCATTTTACCTTCACCTCGCATTACTCCCCTTTTTTTGCGAATCACACATGGTTATGATCAGATCCTTTTTTTTCTGGCCAACTATTCATGTAAACTTGCATAGTCCGAATGGTTGTTTTTTTCTGGCAAATTATTCAAGTAAAATTGCATAGTCGGAATGGTTGTTAGGTTCTAGCATTTTCTGAGATAAGTGCATAATGTTGATCATTATAATCTGCTTGACTTTAGTTTGAAGAACATGCATAATTAATGTTGGCAACCATGTCAAAATACTGATAATATAGGCTTCAGCAGCAACAAGTTCTAATAACTTGGTTCAACATCGCTTCTACGCAGAAGCGAATGCTTAATATGCACATCAATATCTAAGTTGGGCATGTAGGCCCTACTATTGACACATCAATATCCAAGTTGGACATGTACTATCAAATCTAGGTTAGTTCTTTGGTGTTGAAAGTTTGATGCTTTCATCAAACTATGCAGTTTTAGTACTGTGCAAGTTCTGCATGGTTGCGCACACAGGGCAGATTGCTTGCCTTATTAACTATTATAGAACAAGCTGTTCTAAAAGTTGAGAACACTCCCACACACACCAGTCAGGCCATGAGAGTGCGAGTACAGTTAATGCTAGGCATTTGACTTATTTAGAATTCATCAGACAATGACACTTCTTTGTAATCATTTTGCTACATTATCTCATCTTGTAGGTTGCAGTGGTTCCCTCCTGTCACTAAGCAGTCCTGGAGAGATCAAATCACCACTCTACCCAATGGACTACCCAAATAATGCTGATTGCAACTGGAGGCTAATCGCGCCTACTGGCCAGGTGAGTGCAGTAACATTCTGTCGAAACTTTGTTGTTGCTCCATGGTCAGATATGGAACAGTACAGTACAAGTTCTATATCTGTCACACCATGGTCAGATATGCACACTACTTACTGCATATTTAGATATTAGAGAACATTAAAGGATAGGATTTGCGAGGGAAATCTAGTGAATTGGCATTTTACTTCATATCTATATATAGCTAGTATGTAGATATAGGGTATGCAGGTATTGCAGGTATAGCAGGTATAGCAATACCTCAGGGAGTTTGACGCCCCTGCCTTGCAGAGTTGTAAGCCACTGCCTTGTGGTACAGGTTCTTGACAGAACCGAAGGCTAAGGGAGCAAACCCTAAACAGAAAACCATGTCACTGTGGCAGCATTAAGGGCGATTGATGTATGGAACCTCCAACATCTCCCGACCAGCCACTGCAGGGACAAATAGTTTTGCGCCTGTCTTGACATGTTCTTGCCGGTGTGAAACCTCTATTTGCTCCCCGAGAGAGTGCCGCTGGTAACTTGCAAAAGCCAGCAGCACTTGAACACTTTTGCAGGCAGCTTTCATGAAATGTACAACTGCCCAAAACACCATACCGGCTCGGTCATCGCCCGGGTTACCAAGGACCGCGCTGCTCGAGATCATCTTCCGTCGACAGCGGAAAATCAGCTAGGACACAGCAGAGAGCTAAATGGAGAGCGGCAGTCAAGTAATGAAAGCAGTCTTTGTCGCATCGCGACCGACAGCATGATGATGATGATGAGATATACGGGTATAAATCTTCGGTATGAGGTTTATTATTATTATTACTATTAATAAATTATAATATTATTTATTGTCCAATAAGGGACCGATCTTGTTGATCCAAAAAGTCAAAGAGTGAACACCTACCGAGGTATCATAACAGCACAGTGCCGGTGCAACACCACACACCAGGATTCAACCGGTTGGTGTAACATTATTAGTGCCATAGTATGGTATGGTAATAGTACTAATTGTTGTGCGTTTGTGAGTCAATGCCGGAAACCAAGCCTAGGCTGTCAGGTGATGGCACATGCCATGTGCAAACTAGAGTGACAAGATTTGCATAAAAACAAAATGGCCATGGCTCCGCCAGCTACGGCGCAAAAAGATACAGCAGTACATGAGGAAACGGACGACGAGAGCCTCCCGACAGAGTTTGGGACCACCTAGGCTCCCTGATATCAACACACTACCCATGTCTACCTGTCTATGTGGCTCCTTGCCTGAGAGATCAGTACAGACCACTAGATATATATATATATATATATGTATAAATATATATGTAAGTATGAATTAAGCCGAAGGCAGTGTGGTGGATACAGTTTGTATTACTAAAGTCGATGTGGTAGTATCTGGCTGGGCTAGAAATGCCCTACCGAAATATAAGGTATAAAAAGAAATATAAATATCAATAAAATAAGAATACAAATACATAGTACAGGTGTGTATGGGTTTTCAGGCAGCAACAGAGTGAGCAGCTGGTGGAATCAGTGGGGTATATATCACAGGTGGGTAGGCTGGTGGAATAGCCAAAGCCCTCCCAGCGGGTTTGTCGAACCGGCGGGAGTGGGCAGCACCATGCGATTCCTACATCCGCATATACTTAGTATATACGTTGGTGTAAGTACGCATTAAGCCGAAGGCACTGTGGTGGATACAGTTTTTATTACTAAAGTCGATGTGGTAGTATCTGGCTGGGCTACAAATGCCCTACCGAAATATAAGGTATAAAAAGAAATATCAATATCAATAAAATAAGAATAAAAATAAATAGTACAGGTGTGTATGGGCTTTCAGGCAGCAACAGAGTGAGCAGCTGGTGGAATCAGTGGGGTATATATCACAGGTGGGTAGGCTGGTGGAATAGCCAATCCCCTCCCAGCGGGTTCGTTGAACCCGCGGGAGTGGGCAGCACCATGCGATTCCTACATCCGCATATACTTAGTATATACGTTGGTGTAAGTATGCATTAAGCCGAAGGCAGTGTGGTGGATACAGTTTGTATTACTAAAGTCAATGTGGTAGTATCTGCCGGGCTACAAATGCCAAGTCCCCAGGACCCTCCAGACAGAACTAGCTAACCCCCCCCCCCCCCCCCCCCCGAGGCAAGAGGCCACCCGCATGTCAGCGACTATTCGCTCCGACAATCGCCCCTAAGCCGGATTTCGTCGATCGGGGCGCCTTGAAGGGCGAGGTACATACACCCGCCTTGCCGAAGAGAATGGCATGAGAAATTCTCTCCAGTTAAGCCAGCTAGTGCAGCAAAGTATTTTATAGTAGACTGGAGTGTAGCATAGTCCAGGGGTGAATAGCCACCTGCCCGCGAAACCTGTAAATCTGTATTAGGCATGCAAGCGACAGGAATAAGCAACTCGGGTTCGGAGAACTGAATAGTCTTAGACTGGCGAACGGTCAGCAACATACCCCATGGATGAAATGAGAAATAAGACCGATTCAGAATTAGTTATCTGACATTTTCGCAACAGTGCCCTAAACCCGGGCAGTATGGCTCCCTGCGTTGCGACATGGCCTTCGCTACCAGACATATGAGAGAACATCCTAATCAATTCAGATGGCAGCAAGGGGGGGGGCACGCTTAACTGAGCATCCCAACATGTGCTTAGCCCCACCCATTATGCTTCAGATCTGGTGCGATGCAAAGTCAATGGATGCGCTGCCCTCAGATTTAAGAAAAAGGTTTAGGGTGCTTAAGTAGTTGGTGATATTTCAAAGTGCGGGACAACCAGACCATGTATATAGCAACCTGAGAAGGGGGGCAAGGCAAGGGCGATAAGATTCCTTTAAATTTGTCTATGAAGTTGAAGTACTTCCGTAGCTGCATCGATCTGGTTGAGTGTGAATTTGTTGAATAGTACTGATCGCTCATAGCCTTAGCCGCCCCTCTCAAGAGATCTAAGCCTGCAACGACACAAGAGGAGATGAATTTCAGGCAAACAGGGAGGCACAGCACAGTTTAGCGGTACAGTCTACCTCTGCTATGCGGGTCCTGCTAGAGGGCTCCGTCCACCTGCTAAGGGAATCACAAATTATATTATCCCTGCTGCGGACATATGCAGATTTAATATCAAAATTAAACTGGACAGAGAGCAAAAAAAGCTCTTTGACGTAGACATAATCTGTTTATTAATACACCTGCCTGTAGAGAGAGATGCGCGCATGTGTTATTGTCAGTCACAAACACAATGCAATGGTCCCTCCACCGGTGGCATCAACGGCGGGCGGCCGCAACGACCGCCCACATTTCCTTCACGTTAATGTATGCACCCTCACAAGCCCAATTGCCCTCAGCATAATGAAGGCCCACCTCGGTAAGCAGGTCTGGTTCCTCAATGAAACTGCCCACAAGCCAATCGCCTGCGTGGGTCGCTCCAAAACCCCAGCATGACGCGTCGCTATAAACTGCGATAGAAATCGTGTGAACACCCAAAATCTTTGCATAACCGTTAAAGGTTTCAGCATAGTTTAACCACCAGTGCAATTCAGAACGGAACTCTGCGTTCAGCCTTAATTTATAGTAAAGGTTCCTTAGCTGGCATATAGCATCATAGACTCTGGTGGAGAAGGAGCGGCCGCCATGGACGACCGTAGCGCAATGGGTTAGCAGGCCGCCCACCTTTTCCAGTTCCTTCAGAGTATCCTTCCTGCGGCCCAACAAGTCAAGGAGAACGTGCTTTAATTTAACAATTTTGTCAATAGGCAATCTCCGCTGGAGCATAACAGAATCGATTTCTATACCCAGAAACCTCGAGCATTGGGAAGGGGCTAAAAGCTTAGGGTAGCTTAGATAGAAGCCTAAGCGGTGGAGAACAGAGATTACAATATACTGGTTACGTAAACATTCATCATAATCATCACCAAGGACGGCGAAATATCGTCCAAGTAATTCACAATATGGGTACCGCCTTCCTTACGGCTGCAACACACAACAAAATCAGAAATTCTGCTAAAAATGTAAGGGCTCGAGTAGAGCCCCATATACAAACGGTTGTCAAAAAATAATTTGTTCCCGCCACCGAAGTTCCATCTGATCGCCTGGCGAGGGTGGTCGGAAGGGTGAATATTAAGAGCCCTATCGGCATCCTTTATATCTATGCAGGTGATGAAGTCGCCCCGTGCCATAACCTTCACCAAATCTCCCACTCCAAGATATGACATTTTTTCTGAAACTTCAGAAACATAGTTATTCACAGATTGACCGATAGGTTTACTGCAGTCGACGATTGTTCGGTAGCCACCCCCAGTTGATTTTGGAACGGCAAAGACGTTGTGAACGCACAATGCTTCACCACTCGCCTGGCTTATATAACCACAGGAAAGTTTGGTGCGTAACTTTGAATCAATAAAACTGTTCTGGGTGCTCCTATTGCAATTACCTGCGTAAATTGCGCAACATGAAGGATTTATAACCTTAAAGCCAAAAATTGCCCCATGCAAAACAAACTAAGTGTCTGGGTCAATGTCCTCCCTGGCAAAGCAATCACAGAAACAGTGGCATGGTTTAAATTGAGATAACTGGCTAGGTATGTAGTGAATGCACAAGCAAGTAGCGTCAGAACATGCAGCAGTGACAGTAAAGGTGATGCTTTCATTGGAGTAAGTGTCGAGGGCGATTACACAAAGGCCCTGCCCGCAGGGCTTAACACTCAACCAATCAATGTCAACAGCTTCCAGGGCATAGCTTAGTAAAGGGTTGCATAGTTGGCATGGGGAGCGGTAACAGTAACCCCCGTCCCTCGCGCCAACACACGCGGTTATTACCGGCGCGCTACCAAGGCCACCTGGGCCCAGGGAACCTGATTTAACTCTGTCACGGGGGCAAACAATGGGGCAATTAACACCATTAGTATAGCTCACAATGCCTGTGCTGGTGAAGACTTGACTAGGGGTGCCTATCTGGTGACAATAAGAGTTGCTGGGACACATACCCACTCCCATTACGTCAAAACAATGCACAAAATGTACCAGCTTCAGAAAGAGGGGGGTGTCCAACCACCGGCGATATGTCGAGGCCTGTGTCTGGGTCTGAAGCGACATAGTCGTTAGCCGCAAATACACAATTGCAAAGTTTTTTCCGACCCCGACCCCGGCCCTTCGGCATTCATTCCTCATGACAATTTCCCCTATTGTTTGACTTACTCCCACAGCGGAAGCACCAGTGGCCGAAATTGCAAGGTTTTTCATCTCAGCTACAGCCATCTGTTTTATTGTAACAGAAACAGGGCTTCTTCCTGTCTTTACAGAAAAGTTACCCAGAACTGCCCTTAACACCCTTGGTTGCGCTCTGACTACCTCTAGCTGACTGCGTTCCCATCGCAGAAGGCATCATAGCTCTCAGTGATGGAAAGTCTCCAGACTTCAAGGTCATGCTTAGCATGCGATTGGTCCTTAAACCTCCCCGTTTTCGCCTTCCCGTAAATATATTTCATATGTTTAACGTCGCGCCTCAGCTCCCGTAAGTCCATATCCTGTTTATCGAGGACCCAACCGCAACACAACTCCAGCACTTCAAAGGGGGACAATTTCTTTAAGTCATTGGGGTCCTCCAAATATCTATGCAGCTACCACTTACTGCGCTTCTTTCGTTCATGGCTTGTTGTCCCGTCCGAGGTGCTTGAGCTTGATGAATGCCGGCGCGGCCATCGGTGGCAACGATCGTGAGACCCGCTCCTCCTCTAGCTGGTGCTCCGGCCTCTCTTGTGCCTGGCCGTCACCTCGGCCGTTTCATCCGCCAAGCAGCGTTCACGTCAATCGGGTTCCACGCAATGCTTCCGATGCTGCAGAGCCTGCTCCTTTTCATCTATTGCGGCCGCCCTCTCGTCCATCTAGCTGTTGCTTGGTGGCGCCTTAGATGTAGTTGGCGATTGAGTCCCCTCCGCCATCGGCAAAGATCCACCATATATGTATATAGACAAATCTGAGTTAGACCTACACATCATAGGCGGTAATGTATAATACACATAATGCATTCTATATGTATCAAGCACATAGAATTGGTTGGGGTTTTTTCACCGACTTGGTTTATTTATTATTGTGCAAATTGAACCTGTCCGAGTCACCATTTGGCTTTGCTGTGCCCTTAAGCATCTGTGGCGCCCCCTGGGACCGACTATATAACCACAGACCAAGCAGGAAACCCTTCCCTTCACTATCTGTTTAAATTCTGTAAAGGTGGGCAGAGATATATATAAAGAACTGCACTGCTCATGCCAGAGACATATATTAAGAACTCAGACCAATTATCATTATTTGTTGTTGGTTCTTTGTCTCTTCTGTACTGACTTTGTCCTCTCAAGAAGAAGTGCAAGGCGGCCATTGCAGAGAAAACAGACGAAATAGAGCGGGAGCTGTCTCGTTTCTCCTTGCCCGGAATGCAAAGAGATGTGTGTTCGAGTCCCGCTCTAGGCGCAATATTCCCCATTTTCCTCAGTCCCATGACATATATATTGAGAGAGAGAGAGAGAATTTTGGACATAGCACCAGAATACAGATAAAACTGTTGAATTATTGTCTTCATTTTCCCAGAAACATAAGCTATTCTATGTTCCTGTGACATATTCAATGGTTCATATTCATTACTGGAAGGCAATTTTACTATTTATGCTGGATTTGGTAAATGTCACCAATAATAGTTATAACTCATATATAACAAAAAATCTGTATGTTAACGGTTTAAATTGAGACATGGAATACAAACACCACTACCATCCCTTATCCCAGCCCCAAAATAAAACATAAATAAAATACAAACACCACCACTGGCCTTTTACAACTAACTTACATAGTCATAGGCAGCTTTGTTACTCAGTACTGAACTTGAGTATTTAGCGTTTGTACATTGGAAACAAACTCCTCTTTCAGAACTATTCAGGACAGGAGATTGTCATCAGTAGGTTTAACTGTCTACTTTGTCTTATTTTTGTCTTGCAGAAAGTTTTAGTCGCATTCACCGAGTTCGCCATTGACCCTTCAGATTCATGTATATCTGATAGCCTCAAGATTTACAGTAGTTACTCACCAGACGGAACCCCGGTAAAGAACTTGTGTGGTTTCTTCATTCCCAGCCCTACACTCTCAACTGGACGATACATGTACCTGAAGTTTACGACTGACGGCTTTCGAAATAGTATTGGATTCAAGGTAAGAGACTTATATACAGATATTTTGTTGTTATTGAACATTTATACTGCCTATCATGGTTAGGTCTGAAAAGACTTTTCTTCACCATTAGACATTTGACCAATTGAAAGCGTGAGCAAACACTATTACTGAACCAAGGGATTTTTAACGTCCCACACCACATAGACATTGTATAAGAGCAACTGGCCTTTGATGACACTGTAAGTTATACACAGCAGTGGAAATCCAAATTGACAGAGGTGATGGCATGGGAAATTGAACCATCAAGCTTTATATTAGGAGTCTGATCTAGAAAAACAAAGTCAGATACTCTATCTAACCACTCAGCTACAGAGGACACCACTTGAAGAAGTTTCAAAAAGAAAGCGCTGAAATGAATTAATCAAGCATAGGCCAACATGCTATTTAATTTGGTTTTAATTCATTCCCATATTATTCCCATTATGGCAAATTGCTCTCACAGTATTTGGGTTAGTTATGAACATGCATGCAAAACACAGGATATCTGCACGATTTCCATTTACTGCAGCAAGAAGGATATCCACCTCCTTAATAATCTGATAATACAAACCTTAATTTAGAACGCGGTGTAAAAATATACGGATTTTCGGTTAAGAATTGTAGATTGGCAAAGAGCATTATTAGTCTTGAGCGGCGGAGTGGGGACAATGTTATGTAAACTAAAAGTAATAATATCCCACTGACATTATGACATGATATAAGCTATGTGAAATATATGTTCATACATGATGCCTAAGATTAATGGAGAGGTGCTCCTATATAAGAGGCAGTACATGATTGTTGAAATACTTCTCTATGCATTCATAAAGAGTGCAGTTGGAGAAAAGACCATTTTAACAGAGATCTATTGTAACGGTTGCAACGACCTGTCCCTACATGACCACTGGGTGTGCACACCAGCCTAATTTGCATATACACACAGGGCACCACCTGCAGCTGGGTTGAGTGACAGCCACCCCTACTGGGGGAGGGTGCCACCCACACTGACTGTGGAGGTGCCTGATTGGCTGGCTGTGGACTGCCCAGTCACCTGCATCCCATTGGCCCTCTGACCACACTAGCCTCAAACCAAGATCATATTCTAGATTCTGCTTCATACACACTGAAGAGAGATCACTCTACTCCTGGCTCTTGAGTGAGACACACCTACTCTTGAGCAGGAACCCCAGACACTCTGTCTGATGCTATCAAAATTCATCTATTCCAATTGAGTGTGTACACAGCCATCGGACTCCTGTCCCATGGGCTGTAGGCACTGGTTTCTATACAGGCTAAAGTGGTAATGAGATATTGTGTGGCTAGAAGGCAAGGGGTGTGGATGATAGGTCACTGGTAGGTGGACAGGAGTTGGTGTTATTAAAGCACAACTTCTCCACTGTTTATCTGTGTGACTTGTCTTCATTCTTCCTTAGCATTGGTTAATGAGTTGATAGATAAGTGATATGAAAGGGGAGAGTTTCTGTAGTATTATCTGGTGTCCCAAACGTGGCCGGGCATTCAGTAATATTATAGCGGGACTTCATAATTTGGTATATATATAATATATCAATCATCTAGTGTGACTGACACTGGTCTACATCTGGTGGAGGTGAGGAGGCCACAGGTCGCACCACCAGTACAGTATTGGGTCTTACTGAGTATAGAAATAATAATAATAATTCCCTTACGTATCTTTATACTTGCATAATGAATTATAGATCACATATATATTTATGTGTATTTGACAGAAAAGAGCATATGAGTGGTGGTTCAAACCCCATCTGGGCAAATGTCAATTGTTCTTAGAACTTTACCAGGCTGCGCAGGGTTATCATGAGTCATTTAGTTTGGGGTGTGTGGGTGGACAAAAACACTGCACGAGCAGACGTTATCACACAGCTCAGGTGCTGAGCTGAACTGAGCTGTTCACTTGGAGGCCCATGGGCATGGCCCGTCGTGCCATTTGGTCGTTTGTTTGTTTGAGTTTTACGTCCTGGCAAAATCTAAGGTCATATCACGACGGGTACCGACTTGTGGTTGTGCGTACTCATGGCAACTTTTAAAATGCTGTCCCACTGGGAGACCTGGCCACCAGCACCATGGCCCGATATCCCACACAGTCACATTATCCTGAGACTGTGCTGACTAGTCCTTGTCCTATTGTATTAATGCCAAGTGCAATGCTAGGAAGTGACAAGTATCAATTTTATAAGTGATTGCTTTGAATCGACAAGGCGTCAAACTCCAGATCTTCCATACGGGAAGCCTGTGCTCTACCGATTAGGCCACCGTGTCTGTGTCATTCGGTGGAGTTGCTATGGTGGCGCTGCTGTCTCGTGTCC
The DNA here is from genome assembly GCA_030323885.1 of Branchipolynoe longqiensis. NCBI lineage: Eukaryota > Metazoa > Annelida > Polychaeta > Phyllodocida > Polynoidae > Branchipolynoe > Branchipolynoe longqiensis. The sequence goes on along the minus strand of CM059199.1, from coordinate 68,305,312 downwards.
TTGGTTACCACTGACATCAGCACTCGTTACCACCCCACCCCCCCATACGGACCCCAAAGATTTAATTCCGGGGCCCCTAAACTCGAGGACCCGGACACTGTGACCGAAGTGGTAGAGCGTTGGCTTCCCGTGCGGAAGGTCGGAAGTTTGAACCCAGGGCTAGTCAAAGTAATGAATTACAAAATTGATGCATGTCGTTGCCTAGCTTGGCACATGGCATTACTAGGATAGAAAAAGTTCTGGTTAGCTCAGTATCAGGAAAATGCGACTGAGTGGGAAATCGGGACATGGTGCCTATCGCCTGATTTCCCAGTGGGGCAGCACTATGAAGTTGCCATGAGTGTGCACTGGTGCACACTGTCACAAGTCCGTACCCATCCTGATATGACCTTAGATGTTGCCAGGATGTAAAACTCCAACAACCAACCAATCAGAGCAAGTCTCACTCCCTTCTTTCCTACAGATATTTTTCACCTTTGGCATTCAAGGCGGCGGCGGAAACTTGGGTAAGTGTCTGCAGAATGGGAGTTTTTTTTTTCATTCAAGTGTTTTTATTGCTCTCAATAACATGTTATCAGTGCTAATTCACTACACTCGGCTAACAAAAGAAGGAGCAGAAAAGTGTTTTTTAAAGAATTTATTAACAAAAATAATTGTGACCATGGAGGCTGAGCAGATTCATGGCTAATGGGTGGCAGAGATCCGATTGTTCATCAATTGCTGGCCAGGAACAAGGATGAGGTGAGACCTCAGAGTTTGGATATGAGCACCAGGAGACAGGCGAAGGAAGATGAATCAGCGTTCACCCCTTAGTTAGAGGGTGGATGGACCGGAAAGCGAAGTGTACTGCAGGGCGTGCTGTGAGAAAGTGAGGAGTAGGGGAACAGGCAAGGATGAGGAAGACAGAAATAGACATAGCCTCGTGAGCAAATTACCCATGTTGGCCTCGGCCAATATGACCAATGCACTTGTCTTCCAGCCAAAGCAAAGATGCAAAGTTGAAAATGAAGAGGCCATGATTTATATATCCACTTTCTCCTTAAATACTTAAAATAAACCAGGTCTACACTGACCTTAAATCTGATGTAAATCTCATTATTCAGGGATCAGGAATTCTGCTTCCGACTCCCTGAATGGGCATTCATTCATTCTAGCATGTCCCCTTTAACCCCTATTAGTTCAATTAGCTCATTGAACTCATATTATCTCAATTAATTATTCACAAATGAACTGAAGCATTAACATGACAAAGGTACTCGCATTCAAAAGTCACAAAAGTCGCGAATACTTTGTCAGTGCACTTTATCATCATGTAGCTATGGTCTGGTAGTCCATTATATATCTTTAGTACCATAATACATAGTCACCTTGGATATATTTTGTATTTGGGTCAATCTTTAAAACTAGGCACCATATATTTGGTTTCCACATTACGATGGTGATAATTAATTCTTTCTTTTATTGATAGCAAGTCCAATAAGTAATGTTGCCTCTGTGTGTTAGATGTGCTAGAAATATTACATTTTTTTAATCTATCCCATAAAACTTATAACAAGTATCATTGTATGACTTTGGGCTAAAGTGAAAATGTGAAAATTTACGCATCAACACAATGCATTTACCCAAATTTCTTTTCAACTTTTGTCAACTATTTTCTTGTAAGACATAATCTTGTTTGCTCAAATGTCATCAATAAAGTCTTGTCTGAGTTAATAGTGTATGCTTAAATGATGTTCTGTGCATGTCTTTGATTTCTATATTATACAAGTGATATTATCATATTGATTAATGTGAAGGAGATCAAAATCAAAAAGTGAAATAGCTTCTTTTTCAACTCTGACATATGCAAAACTTGTAAACCTTCATATGAGCATGGATTCTGTTATTATTTGGAATGTTTTCTGCTATTATTTGATGTTTTCTGCTATTATTTGGAAGGTTTTTACTGTTGGTTTCCATGTCAGACTTTAGGGCCCAGTTTCAGAGAATGACCCATTTATCTCCAAGAACTAATATCAGGTGTAGTGGCCGAATCGGTAGAGCGCGGGCCTCGCATATTGGAAATCGGGAGTTTGATTCTTGGTCGAGTCAAATCAATAACTTATAAAATTGATACTTGTAGCTTACTAACCTGATGCTGGGCATTAATAGGATATGGCAAGGACTGGCTAGCTCAGTGTCAGGATAATGTGACTGAGTGTGGCATCAATCAGGTCAAGGTGCAGGCGGCTTGATTTCCCAGTGGGACAACACTATAAAGTCACCATGAGTATGCACTGTCACAAGTTGGTACCTGTCCTGATATGACTTGAGATGTTGCCAGGAAGTAAAACTCCACAACAAACCAACCAAGACCTAATTGCAGCTTGTGCCGGGAATGTGCAGATATTGACCAATTCTGGAGAGATCACATCACCAAACTTTCCTCAGAACTACCCCAATAAGGCTCTATGTCAATGGAGGATAAGGGCTCCTGCTAACAATGTGAGTACATCCCTGTCATTTATTTATATAAGGGCCCATTCAAATAGTACATAGCATTCAGGGGTGGGGGTATGTGAGGATATGTGGCATGCATGTAGCATTACGGAGCGTTACAAGAATTTCAAATGTCTTTTGTTAAAGTTTATTCAGCAAATGTATACAAATTAGCTAGAAGGAACTCACTAGTACTAGTCACAGAACCTAAAAGAAAGTACATAATAAAACAAGATACCACATGGAAAAATGATACCAATACATTCTGGAACAACGTAAACAATCTCATCCCACACACAAAAACCAAACAAAAAATCACACTCTTAGATGAATGAGGCAACCTAGCAAAACCAGAAACTATTGCCAGCAAGTTAAACACACACTTCTCAACAACAGGCGAACAGCTATCTGAGAAATTCCATACACCATGGGAATACAAAAGCATAGAGATAGTACACATCATTTACACTTGTACAACAAATGAAGATGAAGTCTTAACACTGATAAATAATATGGACACAAATAAAACTAGTGGACTAGACAACATCTGTGCCATAGCAATGAAAGATGCCCTACAGGCAATCCCCATAGCAATGACAGCAATGTTCAATAGGTCATTTGAATTAGGTAAATTTGAACAATGGAAAGTAGTCACCATCAAACCACTTCTCAAGACAGGAGATAGGCAGAACATGGGCAACTATAGGCTTATTTTGATACTACAGAACCCAGGTAAACTAATAGAGAAAATATACCATAGGCATATAAATGAACAGTTAGAAGGAAATTGCATACTAAATGAAAGACAAGGAGGTTTTAGAAAATTTCACTCAACTGTCAACACAATAGCAACATTGACAGATGACACCTTTTCAGCAATCAACAACAAACTAATTGTAGTTACAGTTTTCATAGACTTTATCAAAGCCTTTGATACAGTAGATCACACAATCATGTTAAAAAAACTGGATATGATAGGGATAAGAGGAAATACACTAGCCTGGATAGAGAAATACCTATGGGGAACACAACAGAGAACTAAGGCCGCAACTACTAATCAAATGTGACGTGCCACAAGGCTCAGTACTGGGTCCATTACTGTTCATCATATACATAAATGACCCAGATATCTGGCTAAAAACAGACATGATTCAATGATACTCTGATGATACGGTCATATACTCAATAGGTAATACCTAAAAACATGTTAAACACAGACATGATTCAATGATACGCTGATGATATCGTAATATACTCAATAGGTAATAACGAAAACCATGTAATAAACAGTTTGAACCATGAACTAGAACACCTAAATGACTGGTGCAATGCAAATAAAATAACCATCAATGTTATAAAATCCAAAACACTAATCTTCAAAAACAGTGGTAGGAAAAATCAAGAAAACAAAGCAGCTTCACTAGATGGTAAAATGCTGGAAAGAATATCAGAATACAGGTATCTAGGACTTAGGTTAGATAAACATTTGAATTACAATCTTTGCATGAATGATATCATACCAAAGATCGATGGCAAACTCTGGTTATTCAGTAAGATAAGAAAATATATGAAAAGGAACATGGCTATCCAGATGTACAAATCAATGATATTACCATACTTTGACTATGGGGATGTAATTTACATGGGCGGGAACAAACAAGCACAAATGAAATTGCAAAGACAACAAAATAGAGCTTTGAAACTATGGCTGGGCCTAGAAAACATACATTCTACAATAGACATAGCCAAACAGATTAATATTTGCATGCTCGAAACTAGAAGAGAAAAACCTCAGAATACTAGCTTTCGATGATGTAGAAAAATACAAAAGAATGAGTAGAAAAGTCACTAGAGCTGGTGAGGCACCTGTGCTAAGAACAGAAAGATCCAAATGTGGGTGCTTTGATAGAAGTGTAATAGCTATGAACATAACAGCTTGGAATAGGCAAAGCAGTGCTCTAAGAAACACCAAAACACTAACAAAATACAGAAACAAAATTATGAAAGGTTTGAAGTGAAATATAGATAAAGAAATATGTACTAAGTAATAGATCAGGGATAAACAGTAGGTAAGCCAGAACACACGAAACATGAATAGCAGACACCATGCTAAACAAACTATAGGCCCTACACAAAAACATCATGAACAATAAAAACAAATTGGAAACACCATAGACAAGTTTACAGAAATTATAGCTTAAAGGAAATCAATCCATATGGATAATGACCAGTACTGCACATCGGCGAAAACAAGTGCATGCACTAAACAGTTATGATCAGAATAAACAAACAATCACATCAACAACAAAAAAGTATTGTCATGGGGTGATGAACATGGGAAATGTGTGTATGCGGTGTGCCTGTGTATGTGCATGGGTCTGTGCCTGTGTGGGTGTATATGTGCCTGTGTCTGTGCATGTGCATGGGCATGTGCATGTGTCTGTGTTTGTACCTGTACATGGGCCTGTGTCCGTGCTTTTGCCTATGAGTGTGTCTCTGGTTGTGCATGTGCATGTGTATGTGTTTGTACCTGTACATGTGTATGTGCCTCTGTCTGTGGATGGGGATGTGTCTCTGCCTGTGCATGTGGATGTGCCTGTGCATGTGGTTGTACATTTGCCTGTGTCTGCATGTGTATGTGCCTATGTGTGCGTGTGTATGTGTTGTGCCTTTGTATGTGCCTATGTATGTGCACGTACCTGTGTATGTGCCTGTGTATGTGTGGATGTATGTGTCTGAGTATGTGCATGTGTATGTGCCTGTGGCTCTGTCTGTATGTGCCTGTGTATGTGTATGTGCATGTGTATGTGAATGTGTATGTGCCTGTATGAGTATGTGTGTGTCTGTGCATGTGTCTGTGCATCTGTGTGTATGTCAATGTGTTTGTGTGTGCATGTGTTTGAGTATGTGCCTATGTTTGTGTGTGTGTATGTACATATGCTATGTATGTGCCTGTGCATGTGCATGTGTATGTGTCTCTGTATGTGCGTGTGTCTGAGTATGTGTATGTGTATGTGCATGTGTATGTGTATGTGTCTGTGTCTGTACGGTATGTGCCTTTGTATGTGTATGTGTGTGCCAGTGTCTGTATATGTGACTGTGTGTGTATGTGCCTGTGTATGTGGATGTGCCTGTGGTTGTACATGTGCATGTGTTTGTATATGTGCATGTGGCCGTGCCTGTGTCCTTGCCTCTGGGTGTGCCTGCGTATGTGCCTGTGTGTGTGCATATGCATGTCTGTGCATGTGTATGTGCATGTGTATGGCCTTATGTCTGTGCATGCACATGTGTATCTGCATGTGGTTGTGTTTGTGTATGTGCTTGCGCATGTGTATGGGTATGTGCATGTGGATGTGTATGTACATGTGTATGTCCTTATGTTTGTGCATGTGCATGTGTATGTCCTTGCGCATGTGTATGTGCATGTGGATGTGTATGTGCCTGTGTGTCTATCTGTGTATGTGCATGTGCATGTGCATCTCTGTATATGCATGCGTGTATGTGTACATGTGCCTATGTATGTGCATGTGTATGCACATGTGTATGTGCCTGTGCCTGTGTGTATGCATGTGCCTGTGTATGTGTCTGTACTGTATGTGCATATGTATGTGTCTGTGCCTGTGGCTGTGTATTTGCCAATGTATTTGCATGTGTCTGTTTTTTAAATTTAATTTTTTCTTTTTTATTGAGGCTGTATTTATACTGTCCATAGCATGTAAGCCCGGGTATCCAGGCTTGTTTTCAATGCTGGCCAAGCAGTAGCTGCTGATAAGTTATTTGATTGTCTGCATTTCAGTAGCAGATACATCTGTTGGTGCGTTTAGGAGCCTATGTTAGTTTGTTTTGGCCCTCTTGGCATTGAATTTTTGTTCTATTCTTATTACTATGTTAGTTGTTTTCTTAGGGTTCTATGTTAGTGTTTTGGGGTTTTCTTGGGAAGAGTTTTCCGCTTTTTTCTACTTAATTCTATACTACCTATTGTATTTACATGTCCATAGGCCTGTACGTAATAGGTGGTTGAGTTATGTTTGTTTGAATTTGATTTGATTTATATTGTTGTTGGATATGTTATCTGGCTTTTATATTTCCGGTTATCCCGCCCTGGGCTATCCAGTTGGTGGGCTGTGACATATCACCTGCCCCCTTGCGGTGCAGTTCAGTTGGGGTTCCCAGTTTTTATTTTGCACAAATATTGTTTGTACGTTTTTAGGTCAGGGATTTGTCTTTCTTTCACCGTTTGCGCATTCCATGCCTTGGCCTGTGCCTGTGCCTGTGTTTGTCCGTGCCTGTGTATGTGTCTATGTTGTACATGTGCCCGTGCCTGTGAATGTTCCTGTGCCTGTACTCATGTCATAAAGTACACAGCTGTTGAGGGAGTGCACAGACTGAACCCAGAACCCTGAAGCCGAAGCCCCCACCTCCCTCCCGGCTCATAACCTCAGTATTCGTGAATTATTAATCAGTTTCTACACACCTTGTTCACTGATCATTGGACGGTACAAATAGAAAGGGCACTTTCTAAGTTGTGCTTTCCAATTTCCAGATCGTCTCACTGGTCTTCCTGGCATTGAACCTTGAATGGGATAGTTCATGTGGCTATGATAGCCTAAAGATTTACAATGGTGCTATATCATTTGGAGCGCCAATGGGAACCCACTGTGGCAACAGCTTACCGCAAATTACACACTCATCTTGGAGAGACATGTTTCTCCGATTTACGACTGATTCATACACTACCAGATCCGGATTTCAGGTAGGAATCTTATACAATCCATGACATAACACCCTTATGATGTGTATATGTGCTTAATTAATTGAATAATTTGCCAATGGTTGGTTTGCATCAAAGACCCTATAATACTAAGACGGTACTGTGTAATCAAAATGATCAAACCGACCACTTGGTGTGCTGGCTGTTCTCTTGGTTAAACAGTTGCTATATTATATGTATAAATGTATATATGGATGTGAAAGATGTGTGATGATGGCGATAATGATGATGTTGATGATGATGTGTATTTGTTTATAGCAATTTCATATTGATGTATATTCATGCTTACCTATCTCATGTAAAAAATGATATTGTTTACATGTGAAACACCAACCAGCAGTCGGGCTAATCAAATCCACCACAAGGTGGGACTGCACAATTTACATTACCATGGGACAGATAGGGAGTGAGCGTCTTAGTATTATAGGGTCTTTCTTTGCATGGAGTGATGGATGAGCACAGACTTCCAGAAGAGCAGTGCCTCAGTTGACAAAAGGGCACTCCCCAAATATTTATTTAAGAAAATGAAAACGTTTTGATTAAAATTGCATTTTTGAAGTAGAAAAAGGGGCAATGCTAAAGGGCGCTGAATTACGTATGGATGAGTGGAAGTCAGCGTGAGCTAAGGCCAAATCATTATATCAATGTTTTATTATTATTATTATTACAAAAAAGAGTCGGTGATCATTCTTCTGATCACACAAATCCGGGTCGGGGGGGCGTTTTTTATTTGATTATATTTCTTTCTGTACTATTTATATTATTACACAGTCAGAAAGGCACAGACAATAAGTTTGGTTGAGCGAAGTCTGACTGGACCCAATTGGGCCCGCCTTTATTAAATTAACAAATCTGTGTGAGTGAGGCAGATAGTGGGGATGAGCATGCTCATGTTACATCTCCCACCGTTAAAGTAGCATAGTTTATAGAAATAGACCAGTTACCCAAGTGCTCAGGGCCTGGATAACAAGCAGTAGTGAGTTTAATCTTAGCACATAGCTAACACCCGGTCAAGTAGAGAAACAATAATGTTACTGAGTATAATATATAATAAACACTTTACAAGTGATGTAATAAGGTAACTTACTGCCGGACCTGAATTTAGCTAGGTAGTGGTATTAGAATTAGCATTAGACTATGAGCATCAATTAGCATTAAACTATGACAGATGGAGAATCAGTGTTTGGCTGCATCCTAAATGACATTTGCCAAACAAGTTATACCTCAGATATGATACAGTTCTAGAAGTTTCAATTTTGAAAGTCGAATATTTGAATTAACAGTAGCAACCCTCTTTTTCCACATTGTTTTCATTGATCCCACATCAAATACAGATTGATTCATATCCTGCTGAGTAATATCTACATTTTATGCTAGCCAGATGTACTTTTAACAGTTGAAAACAAGAGTTGATTTTTTTTTAAATAAGGGGTGGGCAATTTTTCAGGCACGGGCGGGGACAATCACTATTTGTGTTTTGTTTGTCTAAGTGGTAGATAAGTGCACGGCTCTAGGTCTCACCTCGCATAACAAGGGCATATATAGAATCCAGGTTATAAATATTTGCTTGATTATTTACTTATTAGGCTTAAAATGATCGTAAGAAATAATTATGGCCAACTGTATGTTCCCTTTCTTGCATGCAGATACGATACAGTTTCCAGCCTAGCAATACTACTGGTAAGCTAAAGGTTGTTTCTTTGTTTGTTGTTTTATGTCCTATCAACATCTAAAGTCATTTCAGGAATGGGAGTTACAAGCTCTTTTCAATAGATACTACAATACAAATGCATACCAGAAATAGTGATGCTAAGCAGAGTTACTGTGTATTGATCAAAGTAAATTTACAAACTAATTAATGCACATTCCCTCTCCTTAGGTGAAGAATGTCGCTACAACATCACATCTGATAGTCAAATTCTGTCAACTCCTAACAACCCACTGAACTATCCTGATAATACCCTTTGTCAATGGCATATCACAGCACGGTTGGGACAGGTATGGACATCTATAGGCCTACTCTGGAAATAATGATATAATTGAACAACACAAAGCTGATCTCAATTTAAAAATTGGTATTTATTTTCCTCTGACAAATTTAAGTTACAGTATGATAGTATGTCTTTGTTGTACAATGTGAGGTCTAAGATGTGGGGCCCTCAGTCTTAATATGTGTGGTGGGCGGGATGGCAAATTAGAGTTTTTATATATATAATTGGCTGGTCCTGTCCTGGTTTGTGTCCTTTCCTGCTCCTGTGTTGAAGTGAGAATGTCTGCGGAGCAGGGCCTTATATAGCCCAAGAGCGGATGTAAGGCACCGGCAATTTTAGTTCTAAAAGACTCAAGGGGGGGTGGGGGGCACTAGTATCATAGCTATGCAGTACTCATGGAATTTTCCATGAATTACATTAAATATGCAAATTCAAGAAGCAAGTGCCTTGGGTACAGAGCAAGAAATGAGCCGCTAGATGGCATATGTGTTGAATCACAAGATATGCTACAGAGAGCAGCATCTGTGTCAATAAAGAAGTACAGAAGAACAAGGAGTTAAAGAATAAAAGGGTTAACTCGAATCGGTTACTCACCGCACATGTGCCCATCAGTTTGTGTCAGTAATAAGGCAGGTAATATATGCAAAGAGTCCAGAATCAGGGTGCAGAGGATCTCTGAGTTTGAGTAGTCAATTATGCATGTTCCAGCCAACATGAACAATTGAAATAATTACATGTTTAATTACAGTAAATGAAATAACCAACATATATGGTCAACCTTAATTAATGATAGGAACTGGTGCATTTATTCTACCTGCATGGTAATCTAGGTTAATGCTCTTTTCTATCAGGAACATCAAATATATAAATCTGTATTGAATACACAAAGTGTGAGATTTAATCAAAGTTAAATATGGATATCTCAGTTTGCATTTCTGCCACTTCTTGACAAGGTAAACTTGTCAACAAATAATAATTACTACATGTTATGCAATATATTACGGTAACTGAGGATGTTTACTCGTTTTTGCATTTCTTCTCATTTACATCTTTGCTTAATTGATTGGACCTGGCTTGACAAATACTGTTTGTTACACAGTTGTTATAGATATTTGGTATCACATTTCAACATCATTATCATCATCATGCTGTCGGTTGCGATGCGACAAAGACTGCTTTCATTACTTGACTGCAGCTCTGTGTGGTTGTACATTTCATGAAAGCTGCCTGCAAAAGTGTTGACATGCTGCTGGCTTTTGCAAGTTACCAGCAGCACTCTCTCTGGGAGCAAATAAAGGTTTCACCCAGGCAAGAACATGTCCAGACAGGCGCAAAACTATTTGTCCCTGCAGTGGCTGGTCGGGAGATGTTAGGAGTTCCATACATCAACCTCCCTTGATGCTGCCACAGTGACATGGTTTTCTGTTCAGGGTTTGCTCCCTTAGCCTTCGGTTCTGTCAAGAACCTGTACCACAAGGCAGTGGTTTACAACTCTGCAGGGCAGGGGCGTTAACATTGAAGTGCTAGTGCTAGGCTTAGGTGTTGTGATACGGTAGTCCTCCAATGTTACAAATTCAGTAGCACCCTCAATTGGGCAGGACAATTCAGTCTGCGTTTCAACTGAAGCACAGACCGACTTGAATGGACTTGGGGCAACAGACTTCATCACATTTGCATATGATGCTCTGAGGTTGACATTCAAACTTTCAACAATCTTTCTTGCCTCTGGGAAACTGACCTGTCTTGTATGCTTAATCTTCTGCACTTCTTTTTCAAATTCATATTTTGTGCACTGTCGAGAGTATGATGGATGATCTCCCTTGCAGTTGGCATATTAAAAAATGGTACTTTCACAAGAATTGTCGTAGTGATTTCCAGTACATTTAGCACAAACCAATTGCTGCCTGCATCTATCTTTACCATGTCCGAATCTTTGACATTTGAAGCAACAGAGCGGGCCAGGGATGTATGTATCAACCCTGACATTTAAATATCCAACTTTAATTGAGTCTGGTAGCACCGTTGTCTCAAATGTCAAGATGAAAGTCTGAGTCGGCTTTCTGACACCTTCCCTTTTGGTATGGATGTGAAATGCATGTATTACTTTCTGGTCAGCCAATTCTCTAACAATTTCATCCTCAGAGCAATCAATTCAATCTGCACATTGTATGACCCCTTTCCTTGTATTCAAAGTCCTGTGTGGTGTGACCTTCACGGGAACCGTTGCCAGGTTGGTGGTTCTTAGCAGATTGTTGGCGTGTGATTTTTTGCCGACTTCCACCAAGATACCACTTCCAATTTGTTTAACACTGATGGGATCTCCGGCAATGCCTTTGATCCCTTTCGCTATGGCGAATGGTGACATCTTTGACAAAGTATTATCATTGTCTGAGCCAATAATTACCAAAAATCTTGGAAATATTGTTGTCGTAAGTCCTTTGTTCGGTCCTTTGTCGTCATCATCTGAGGAAGAATCCTTCCTCAATCTCTTGCCGTGTGAAATAGAAATATCCATACTCTTTTCCAAACTTCGTTATTTGCTGTCCCCAGCCCTACGCTGACCCTATGAAGATGCACATAGGAGTTGGGAAGAGCCCAGCACTCTTATGCACGGGAATATGCAAATAATATACTCGCAGGAAGTAAAATTTGAAATAAAAAGGATAGCAGACCATTCTAACCTTAGACCCCCTTCAATATGGTCCACTATACGATCCATCGAGAACTTATTTCACCTGGATTAGCTCATGAGCAGCCGCCTTCTAGAACTACCACAAATACAATTACAACAATGCATTCTAAATTTCAAATAGTAATCTTCAACCGTAAGAATGAATGAATAATGAATCATCACATAATTGAATGGCAGTCCTAGGGCATGACACCACCAGCCGATTGATCAAGCTGAGCCAAACTTGACCACATGTCTAGGAGAAATCCAGGCCGAAGTGATGTGTTGGTTATCCCTCAATCACCAGGATCCCATCATCCTCCGACACAGGTCACAAACCCATGGCAAACAGGTTGCCCTCATTTAGTCGCCTCTTATGACATGCTCCAGAGGGATACAGTGGGAACATTCTTATTCTACGAACCCCCTTCCCACAGGGGAAATCTTGAATGAGTACAGCCCCTAGCCCCGACTGGCAAGCATCTACTTGTATGGTAATAGGTTTCTTTACGTTATAATATGTCAATACTGGAGCAGTTTTTAATTTCTGTTTTAACGTTTCGAACGCGCTTTCTTGTTCAGTTTGCCAATGCCATGCAACGTTTTTGGTTAGCAGTGTTCGCAGTGGTTTAGCAATTTCCGACATGTTCGGGATGAACTTATGGACATACCCAACCATGCCGAGAAATTGCTGCACCGCTGCTTTGTCGTGTGGCATGGGCATGTCAACAAGAGCTTGTATCCTAGAAGGATCAGGTTTGACCCTCCTTGCGTTAATATGTGGCCCACATATCCTAACTGATTTTGACATATTTTGCTTTTATCTGAATTTAGTTTCAAATTGACTGTCCTGTTGCATTCTAATATGGCCTCTAATCTGTCATCATGTTCTTTTTTGGTTGACCCGTATATGAGAATGTTGTCTGTTACAATTCCGACGCCTGGGAGATCCCCCAGGATGCGCTGCATTTCTTCGATGAAGATATCCCCAGCTGTCTTTATACCAAAAGGCAGCCGAGTGTATCTATATCACTCCCATGGGGTATTGAACGTGCAAAGCTGTGAGCTGTTCGCATCCAGTTGGATCTGCCAGTATCCTGACTGTGCATCTAGTACAGAGAACTATTTGGCATCGGCAGTGTTAGCAATGACTTCATCAATCGTTTTAGTGTGATATGCCCCACGAAGGATTGCCTTATTCAGCTTAGTGGGGTCGAGACAAATGCGTATCTTATTTGGTTTGCAAACGATTCTGACCAAATTTACTCATCCCGTCGGCTCATTTTGTTCTGTTATTATCCCCAGTTCCAACATTCTCTTTATTTCATCATGTACTTGGTTTTGTATAGCATACGGTATACATCTGGGGGGGTCGACTACTGGCACTACTTTGAGGTTGGTATGTATAATGGCGTTTGTTTTGATTAACCCTAACCCATTGAATCCATATTGTCTCACAAAGTCTTTGGCACATCTGCTGAGATATCCGGTCGCGGGTGAATGTTCAATCAGTTCATCTATCCTGGCGACAATCCGTAGTTGTATGCAGGCTTGTTTTCCCAGGATGGTGTGGCCCTGACGCACCCCTGGAACTTGATCTACTGGCCTTTGACATCCATCATCGCTTCCCCATCAGGGACTGTCCTATGGCCCGAGTATGTCACAAGATGACATCTGGATTTTGTCAAAGTCATTCTGGGTAAGCGATCGAACGCCCTGCATCGGATAAGGTTAGCTTCCGATCCGGAATCCACCTTAAATCGCACATTTTGGCCTGCGATGCATAGATCCACATGCCATAGTCCAGGTTGATCGTCACTGAAGATCGCCCCGTTGAAGAGGTCCGCTTCTCAGCTGTCCATGTGCGTCTTGTTGATGTTTATGCCTGTAGCCCCGCTCGCTCCTATCTCATGGTCGGGCGTGTCCATTGAAAGTTCATGCACAGTTGGAGGTTTGCTCCTGCAAACTTTCATGAAATGTCCTATCTTCCGAGATAGTTTTTCCTTTGGCTGGGCACGTGCCTCTTCGGTGGTTGAATCCAAAGTTTCTGCATGTCATGCGGCTTGTGTCATTGTTTTTGCTGCTTTGGTCGTAATTTGACACCGACACCGCATATGAGTTTAAAGTTGGATTTATTTAGTTTTTCGATAATGAGTTTGTAGTAAGCACATGTCAATTTTAGTAAGCACATATCAAATTCAACAGAATAAGCACAGTGAGATAAGCCAATGAGTTACGCACAATGAGGTCAATAAGATTTAACCCTAGGCCCAATATAGTCTTTTAGCAGGGGTGGGTGGGATCGCAGTTCAAAGCCAGCTCCGGATACCTTTCTTGGCCAGTGACACCAGATAAGAGTCAAAACCATTCACCTGACCTCCGATCATGAGAACAAGTGTTCTCGCCTCACTGACATAGTTCATGATGGCACCCGGAGATCGGAAGGTATCTGACAGATATAAGAGATATAGTAGCACATCATATTCAGTTGGGGCCATTATATCCAGACCACTTTGTTTCATGTTGCGTAGATAGTTCACAGCCTGATTTCCTTTGTTCCCGCATCGTTCAAAGCCATGATACGTTGGTGTTGGTGAAGATCATAACCTGGCACGAGAGCAAACAGAAGGTAATCGGCCAGGTTAGAGATTCTGGGTGAGGACATCATCATGGCATACTACTATAGAGCTGAGCCCTCGGTGAGCTATGTGTCTAATCGCAGTCTCCCTCGCCCCTGTATCAAACGACATCCTGCTGAGTGCGTCAGCGAACGGGATGTCACTCCCATGTTTATGTTTGACCACAACTTCCGTACTGGTGATAGCCGCGAATAACCACATCTCTCTCGCACACGCCGTAATCACATAGTCCCATCCAGCACCAGATGTCAGGGCCTTATTGCGAGGCACTATTATCCGTGTTGACATAGATTGTGAATAGATGTGGGTCATCCGGAGCAAGACTCTTGACCGCTGCCACCAGGTTTATGGCCTCGAGCTGGGCGATGTTGTAGTTTCGGCCGATGACATCCCTTGACTAGCATGATGCATAGTAGTGTGTAGGAGAATGTGCCCCACCCCCTCGTAGTGACGAGTCACACTCAATTGTCCATGTCACTTTCTCACTATCCAGCAAGAGCACTATTCCATTCCATGCCTGCGCAAAGCCGATGAACCATTCCACATCCATTCAGAGGTCGCCTGGCACTGGATGTTTTCCCCTCATGGGGGTCTCGCGAAGAGCCACCAAGATGCGAGCCATGAACCTTTGAGCCGGCCTAACACACTTAGCTATGTGTTGGAGCCTCCGAACGAGCCTCTGGATCTCCTTGCGCGATGCCATTTTCTTAGTCAGCCAAATCCTGCATTCATCAATGACACCTTCCATTTTTTCCTCCGGGATGGTTATCATCATGGCCGAGGTGGAGATGCAGAAGCCAAGCCATTCGACTTCTGTAGATGGGGGAGTGCACTTTGAGTGAGCCAGCTCCAGTCCCAGCACGTCCGTTATCCTGATTATATCATCATAAGCATGTCTCACAGACTGAGCCGTCTTCTCTACCCCGACAAAGTCGTCGAGGTAGCAAAGTGCATGGTGACCCCTCTTGCGCATTAAGTAGACAACTGTGTTTGTAGTACACGCGCAAGCCATTGCAGAGGTATGGCAGCCAAATGGCGGCGCTATGTCCATATAGATCCGTCCCTTCATTTTTATGCCGAGCAAGGGCACTGAGAGTGGGCATGCCCTGAGCTGGCGGTATGCACATGCCAGGTCCGCACACCAGATAAGAGCCCCTCTCCCTACTCGCACCACTTCATCCGCCAGGTCTGTAATGCCGGGCAGCGTGTAAGTAGCCGGCTTGCCAAGGTACTGTCCCTTCCTTATCCCAGCATTTACGCTCACCCCCGGCTGATAGCTAAGATCCACTATCACTCTCCTCTCGTCGGAGCGCGAGTCATGAGGGGACTGAGCTCTGTCCATGGAACAAAAGGAGCTTTATCAAAGGGGCCCAGCATCGCACCATAGGTTATCTCCTTCTCAATGTAACTATCTATACATCCAGCGCTCACCTTATCATTGTGATGGTTCTCCTTTGCTGTGACCGGCGGACGGTCCCCCGTAAAATCAATTGGCCAACCGTATTCGAGAAAGTCCATGATTTGATAGTTGTGATAACCCTCAAGCATCCGCTTCCAAGCTGCCATATTTAGACCTGATGGAACACGCAGCCTCATGCCCATAAAGTTTGGAATGGCCGATACCCTCACCAGATCGTATATTTTAATGTAAGCATGATCATCTTTCCATGCGCCAAGGTCCGTGTGCAGCCATATCCCGTCCAGTAATGTGCGGTAGCTGTGCCGGGTTCTAGGCGGCATATATGCCACAACCTCGGGTTCATCAATTGCATCCACTATTTGTTTGATATCATCAAGGTCATGATGTTCCATGGTCATAAGAGGTATGCCATCAACCGGGGTGCCCATCCCTTCATCCTCGAGACTGTCATTTACTGCGAGCGTGTTGCTAGTTTCAGGTGCATATAGTATACATCATTTGTCATATTTGTGGGTGTGGCAGTTGGCTTTCCTTTTACGTGTACTGACCATGCTACTAGACTTGGGCTCGCTAAATTGGCCACATACTATCGCACCAACCCCACAGTCATTTTTCTGTACTATGCCATCGTCATTTCCACCTGCAGTGCAGGTTGTTCTAGCAACTCGAGCACTCGAGCTATCGACTACTGTAGTGTCTTTCGCAGCACTCACTACACCAGTCAAGATCCTTTTGCTTAAGTCCATAGGCTCGTCTTGAGCCTGACCTATAATGGGTCCGCTATGACTTGGTATTTTCTCGTTGACAGCGTCACCGTGCTCACCGGTAGCGTGCGCATGCATTCTAGATGGAAGGTGATATTTGCTTGCACCTCCAGGCTGATGTGTGCAGGGTGCATTCGGCAGCAGGGCCGTCCCTTTACCAGTTTGTCCCGGGCACTCTTTGTTGGCTCCTTGTATGTTAACGATAGCTGGATCATCAATTTCTTTGTCACTTCCTGGTTGCAGTGCCACAATGTCATCTTAACGCCCTCCTTCAGGTGTGTCGAGTCCTTTTCCACAATCAGCTTGTGGGTCAGCTGACCGCTCATTAGCACCGCCGGCGGGGCCGCTATGAGGTGAGCCGGTCTCAGGCTCGCTATCAGTATTTTGACCTCTATAAAGTGCACAGCTGGTGCTGCTGTCGTCGTTATCAGTCTCTGTGATAATATCAGGGGTTGTCCCACGGTCTGAGCCGGTGGGTACCGCATATGTGTGGGCGACACTATTGCGTTCCACGGGTATATCTTCGACGCGGTTGCCCCTCAAATATCCTTGCTAGCTTCCTTGTTAGCATTGACCCTATCCTGTACGCGTTTCTTATTAATGCACGCTTTCTCGGGATGTACGTTTGCGCGCCTGTTTTTCTGCGTGCACCATGCGCAGAGGTTACACTTTCTGTATGGTTGAAGACCGTGGGATGTTGAGAATGTGCACTCTCCCCAGTTGAATTCCTGGAATGGCTTACCATCCGTTTCACGGTTATATTCTGTTTTTACGTAATCAGTCGTCTTACCTTCCTGTACGGTAGTACCAGCACTCGCCGCCTCCAGGCGCTTGCCAGCATGCAGCGCTTGCTTAACTTTCTCAAGCCGAGCAGACGTCCCTCTGGACATCTTTAATGGCGTACTGGTCCGCCCAACCCGCTGGCATCGTAAAGACAGTCTCGGACCACTATCTACAAGTGTACCAATCCCAGGTACACGCCATAGTGGCCAGTTGATGTAAATGCTCACGCACATGTCCGATCCAGGCTGACGGCAGTTTTTTGTCCTTTTGCATGCGGCAGAGCGCCGTGAAATAGTCCGCACATGTGGCCTCCTCCATGGATATTTTTTCATTTTTATTTCCGCGAATCGAGTTACCTGCGGTCGTCCCGGCCAGCAGGATGGGGCCGCCGTAGCTTGAGCGTCGGCGGTGATGACGGTCCACCGTGTCGCAACTGTAGCTTACCCTGTCATGACGGCGGGGCGTGCCATCCCTATTCGCCATGATGTCCCTTGTGAGACGGTCATCCCTGTGTCGTTCGTGCCGGCGGAGGCTAGGACGTCTCAGTGAGTCGTCTGACGAAAGCGAGCGGCGGCGCGGCGACCCATGATGCCGTGATCATTCGCTTCCTCACGGGATGTCGGCCACGCAGAGGGGCATGGTGAATCATCACATCGAGAGGACCGCGGTGTTGTAGATCATCGGCTCCTACCATCACGCGTGTCCATGACGATGCCATCAATACGCTTATTGACACCGTCTACCATCTGCGTAATCTTGAGTTGCAGGCCTTCAATGAGGTTAACAACGTCTCGGGGCTTGTCCGGCGGGGAACTGGCCCCGGCCATGGCGTCACTGTTGTCGAGGGACCTCCGCCGTGCCATGGGGCAGCTTGAATGGGTCTGTGTTGCCGTTGAGCCGGCCACGTCAGCTCCACAGTGTTGTTTCTTGGCTTTAGACCGGGTTTTCTTCTTAGCCGACCGGGGTTTTTGGCTGCGTGTTGGCCGCCCGCTTGGGCGGTTTCTTAGCCGATGGCATGGTGGTGTGCCTCCTCTCCAGTTCAAAGCCAGCGACTGTCCTCCTGTGGCCGTGTCGAAGTGAGCTCTCCGCCGCTAAGACGGTCCTTATATAGGCTTTTGGGCAAGTAGTTCGAGCATGCGACCGCAGATGGCAGGTCAGTAAGACAGAGTTAGCATCTCAAAGTATTTTGTATCAAAGTACGAATAACCAGACGGCGCTGACGCAGAAGTCAGAAAGCAGTATCACCATAAGTAGATAGGTGGCAGCACAAGTATTAACCTTAAAGCTATGAGGCTATGGCGGCGATCAAATGCCAAATTACCCGTGTTGCTGAGCATCACCAACAATGCTTGCATTGTGGTTGATGCGAGAGAGGGAAGGAGACCCCCCCTCTCCTCTCCTCTCCGACCATTGCTCCTTACATAATCTCCTGCGCTTCTTCCCCTTATAACCGGACCGCCTGGCTGCTTCAAGCCACTCGCCTCCCTCCTCTCACACGCTGCCTATCTAAGCTATTTGTCTTTGGCTCTACACACGGCTCTACACACAGCTCTACATCGGGCTATACACTATCTCTCCCGGCCGACACAGCATCCCGGGCCTACACACTCCGTATCCCGTTTGACACATCCCGGTTGACACATCCACTATGCCTTCCGGAAAGGGTTGGGGCAGACACGCCGCACGGAGAGAAGCGCAGAGAGCTTTGGAGGTCAGCTCGCCCCCCTCCTCATCACCTTCCTCGCGTCCCGGGGCCCGCAGCCGCCCCACAGCCGAGTGGGTGAACACGGTGGAGGTCCCTATGCATGAGACCGTGAATGCCCTGGAGCGCCTCACATCCAGGTTCAACGCCATGAACTGCCACGACACGCCTCTGACATTTGCACCTGCCGCCCCGCGATGCCTCACCAGGCCTACACCGCTGCCGTTCCCGTGCCAGCACCCCACAGGGGGGGCGTTCCCTCCCCCGCCGCCGCAGCCAGCAGCCCCAGGGGCAATCCACCCCCAGTACCAGATGTTCGCGAGGAGCTGCCCCACATCTCAACCGCCGCCCCCAGCATCAGGACTCGCCCCGCCTCCACTGCACCACCGCGACCCGGAGGCTCACACCGCCACATCCGCGGCCTATGCCATCAGGGACATCCCCGCCTCGGCCGAGGCTTAGCACGCGGGGCGCCGAAAAGGTATCTCGCCCCAATATATTTTTCCATGTGACTTAATCGAGAGAGGGGCGGAGAGGAAGGCGGTGAAAAGGGACGAGTCCACTAAGGATGAATACACCCTCGCCCTTCGCATGCTCGAGGCCCACCCCACCTTCCTCGCCCACTCTCTCCCGGGGCTCAACCACCATGTCTTCACCATACTCCGCGACAACCTTGTGCTTCCTTGGCCTACCGTCTGCCGGTATTCTGAGACCATTTGTACATGGATCGCGGATGGTAAACTGCCCCACGGATGGCACGACCCCATCGCCATCAACATGCTCTGCTCAGGATGGAGGCCCTGACCATGCCCCCGGAGCCCTACCCTCCTCCACCCAGCCCCGATCCCAGGCTGACACACGCATCCCCTACAGCCGGGAGGCCTACGGCGCCCCCTGCCCGGTCGCAGGCCGCCGGGTCCGGGTTCCAGGAGGGGCAGGGGGCGCTGTGGGCCTCCCGGCTGTAGGGGATGCCCCCTGCCCCTCCTGGAACCAGGACCCAGCGGCCTGCGACCGGGCAGGGATGGGTGAGACCCACGGCGAGGGAGGCGCCAAGCAGCGCCACGCATGCGCCTATTGCAGGAATGTTAGAAAGATTCTAACCATCCACTCCGAGGCGCTCTGCCTTAGCAAACGGGGCCGTGAGCGCGAGACCCCTGCCGCCTCGGCGGAGTTTTGATCTGCCGTGCCCTCCCGCCCGGTCCGGAAGGTCACAACCGGCTCCCCCAACTCACACACGCCGCCCACCACTCCCCTCCCAGATCACCTCCCCAACCAGCTCGTCACGACCAACGGTCCCCAGCCCTGCACGGACACCGCACCCCCCCCACTCGCCCTACCCCTTGGTGAAGACGCCAAGACAAGCGGCAACACACACATGCCAGTGTGCCGCCCTCACCAAAGGAACCCCACCGCCCTCAACGGCAATGCACACATGGCATCAATCAGCCCAAACCCCGGCCCTGTCATCCCTGACAACCCCCCCCCCGACACCCGACTCCCCACACAGTCTGCAGGCCCCGCCTCAAATCTCCCCGTCGGCTGTCGCCCACGTCACACATGCCACCCATGCCACCCACGCCACCCACGCCACCCTCGCCACCCATGCCACCCCGGGAGCGGCCCGCCCGCAGCCCGAGCTGGGGCGCCCCGGCCCGCAGCATAGCCGCCACACACACGACGCCCTCCCCCACCGTACCCACTGACCTCGCCGCCGTCACCGCCCCTCCCAGCCCTCCCCCGGCGACACCGCCTACCTCAGCTCTCTTCCCGGCCTCCCCGCCAGCTCCCCTCCACCCAGCCCCCCCTACCCCTGACCGATTCGCCACCCCTTTCGCCGCCCCCCGCCGCATCTCCTCCCGCGCCCCCGCCCCGGCCCCTCCCCCCCCCGCCCCGACCATGACCTCAGCGAACTGATCGCAGATGTGGTTGACCCCCACATAAAGGACACCCTCCACGCCGCCCCCTCCTGTGGCCCCTCCCCCCACCAACACCACCCCACCCTCCTCGCTATCTGGCCCCACGCCAGGTACCCCACCTTCACAGGGAATCGGGCCTCCCCAATTTTTTGGCCGCCCCCATCCCCCTACCCTCCGGCCTCCACATCTCCGCTTGGCGCGCTCGCCTTCGCGACTACCCCGACCCCGCCCTCCTAGAACTCCTCGAGTTTGGCTTCCCTTTGAACTACTCCGAAGCCCCCGAGCATGCCTCCCACATACGCGAGTTCTTACGCCGAAGTCGTCGCCGCCTCATCGACGAGGGATCCGGGGCCTACACCTGGTCCGCCGACATCTCTCGGGTGGACGGTCAGCTCCGTGCCGATCCCCTCTCCTGCCCTCTATACAGGATTACACTTGACGGCCTCACCTATGTAGACCTCGCCCTCCCCTTTGGATGTCGATCCTCAGGTGCGGCGTGCACGCGCATCACGGCCGCAGTCGCCTGGATCCTCCGGCGCGATGGCTTCCACTCGCTGGTCTACGTAGACGACTTTGTCGGGTGCGAGGGCTCCTACCTGAGGGCATGCCAGGCTTTTGACGCCTTCCTGGCCCTCGCCGCCGCCCCTGGGAAGTGTCATGCCCCCACTGTCCACCTCACCTGGCTTGGCTTTGCCCTGGACAACGCGGAGATGACGATCCGCATTGCCCCCTGACAAGGTCGAGGAACTGTTCCTCGTCTGTGAGACGCGCATCGCCCGCCCAGCCCTCGGGCTGCGCAAGCTTCAGAGCCTCCTCCGGTGCCTGAACCAGGTCAGCAGCTGCATACTTCCGGCCCGGCTGTTTCGGTTGCACCTCCCTCACCCTCGAAAATGATGCCCTCCGGAACCTCAGGTGGTTCGCCCTCTACGGCCGTGCCTCTAATGGCCCCCACCTCCTCCGCACCCGGAGGGGCATCGTTATGTCATCGAGTGTGACTCCTGCCTCTCGGGTGGGGGGCGTACTCCGCCACGCACTGCTATGCCCTCCGGGCATGCTCCCCGGATATTCTCACGCTGGAGGCGGTTAACCTCATTGTCGCCCTCCGCGCCCTCCTTCCTGATGACGTCGCGGGGGTGACAGTGGTGATTAACACAGACAACATGTCGTCCGCCGCATGTCGTGATTAACACAGACAACATGTCGTCGCGCCCGGGACCCTACCCTTGGGACATGCTCGGGAGCTCTAGCTCCTCACCGCAACCGGCTCCTTCACCCTCACCATAGTGCATAAGCCCGGGGTGGATCTCATCCTTGCGGACGCCCTCAGCCGCGCAAACCTCGTCGGCCCATGGGCCGAAGTGGCCCGTGCCGAGGTGGCCTGCCTCGGGCTCCGCTATGTTAACCCGATCCACAACGACTTCCCCTTTAACCTGGGCCTGTGATCCAGGTTTCACCCTGGCCAAGGTCGCCAGCATGGATCACCCCTGCCTCGCCTCCCTCGCCCCCGCGACCTGGAGGAACCGTCGCCGGCAGGCCGAGGACTACGTCGCCTACGTCGCGGCCTGAGGGCTTGACCCTCTTGCCCCCTCCGACTTCGACATTGCCGCCTACGCCGCCTTCCTCTAGGCCCACTCCCTCGCCCCCACGTCAGTGAAGAACGTGCTCTCTGGGGCGCGCTCCTGGGTGGGGGCGGCCGGATTCCACATCGGGCTTCGACTCCCGCCTTGCCATGCTGAGGGGGCGAGCGCATGTCAACTCACGTCCCGTGCCAGGCACCGCCGCTCACTCCTGAGCACCTCGCCCTCGCCGTCTCACACCTCGCCCGGGCGGACCCCGCTTCCATCGTCCCTCGGGCCACCCTAGTCCTCGGGTACTTCGGGATGCTGAGGCAGTCTAATCTGCTCTCCCCAAGCCCCGAGGGCTGGGGCGGCCCCCATACCATCACTCGAGGAGACGTTCGCCGCGCCCCCTGGGGGCTCCGGATCCTCATCAGAAGCTCCAAGACCATCTAAGCGCCCTCGGGGGTGGTGGCTCTCTTCGTCCCCGCCTGCTCACGCATTGAACTCTGCCCCGTTATGGCCTGGCATGCCGCCATCCACCAGCAGCCGGCTCCGCCTGACGCCCCGGCGTTCATCATGCCCTCGGGCCGTCCCCTCGACCCACGGACCCTCACCGCCCTCCTCCGGGACGCCCTCCACGGCCGAGGCGTCCACGCCTCGGAGGTCTTCACGCTCCACAGCCTCCGCCCCAGTGCCGCCCACGCATGCCAGAGGGCGGGCGTGCCCATCCCCGACATCATGGCCCAGGGGACCTGGACCTCTGAGGCGGTGCATGCATACGTGCCCCGCCTCACCCCTTCGGCCACCCCTCAAGCCCTCTCCTCCAGTTTGGTGGAGGGCTCCTCGGCTCCACCTCAAGGACTCACCTCATAGGCTCCCTCTGAGCGCTTATCTTATTTTATCTCAATTACCTCACATTGTATATTTTGCTTATCTCACATTACCTTGACATTAACTGATATTACCCTGTACATTACTGACATTACCTGACATTACCCTGTACATTATAAAATGGCATTTCTCAATAAAGTGCCTTTTCTCCACCCATGCCTTACTTCCTTCCTTGTCACGCATCAGTCGTAATGCTTGCATTGCGGTTGATGCGAGAGAGGGAAGGAGACCCCCCCCTGTCATCTGCTCTCCGACCATTGCTCCTGACATAATCTCCCGCGCTTCTTACCCTTATAACCCTCCCGTCTGGCTGCTTCAAGCCACTCGCCTCCCTCCTCCCACATGCTGCCTATCTACGCTATTTTTCCCCACCCGCCATCCCTCTCCACTCCTCTCCATATTCCTAGGGTGGAGAGCTCCTCGGCTCCACCTCAAGGACTCACCTCATAGGCTCCCTCTGAGCGCTTGTCTTATTTTATCTCCATTACCTCACAGTGTACATTTTGCTTATCTCACATTACCTTGACATTACCTGATATTACCCTGTACATTACTGACATTACCTGACATTACCCTGTACATTAAATAATGGCATTTCTCAATGAAGTGCCTTTTCTCCACCCACGATTACTTCCTCGGTGCGCATCGGGTTCTGCAAGATGGCGCTGTCGGTCCTTGTGTCACATGTGCACCGGTCATCCTTGTCATGAGGTCTACTTCTTTGGTTAGGTCTTCATTGTGTTGGCTTTCTAGCTGGTCAGCCTGGAATTCACTCATCTGGCAAATTTCTATGCATTTTTGAAGAGTCAAGTCAGCCATTTGCAGTAACTTGTTTCTTAGCTCGATACCTTTCACACCTGCTACTATGCCGTCACGCAGTAGTGACTCCTCTGTGGCCCCGTACTCACAATCTGTTATGTGGTCCCGTAGTGCAGTGATATAGGTGTTAATGTATTCAGTAGTTTGATTATGTGTATTGAAACGGTATCGAGTAATAATTATATTTGCCCTGCCAGTGCAATGCTCCTTGAAGGCCTTCATCAGCGGTTCGATGCGGTCTTCCTTGTCAGATTGTAAGTGCAGGTTTGCGTGCACCCTTTGAGTTTCCTCACCGGCCACGTGTAGGAACACGCAGCACTGAACATCCTCTCTTTTCTCTTTCAAACCTGCAGCAGTTGCGTAAATCTTAAACGCTTGGTACCATTTTTTCCAGTTTGTAGCTGCATTATTATCCAAAATGAGAGGACCAGGTGCTTTTTGTCCTGTTAGCAGCATCTTGGTAGCACAGCTGACACCATGTAACATGTAAGTAAGGAACGTCCGCACAGCTGGGTGGCTAGTTAACAAGTGTCTATATTTATAGACTGGAGATCCCGCTGCTATGCCTCACCGCACACACGGGTGGCGGCTCACATACGTACACATATATATGACAGTCTCTTTGTGTCTCTTGGAATAATGTGTTGTCACACACCACTTATCACTCTGTCTTTTACTTTAGGTGATCAGGATTACCCTTGCAAATTCTAGTTTGTTTCATCTTGAGGATTCACCTGGCTGCATCTTTGACTATATCTCGTTCCACGATGGACAATCAATAGACGGTAATATTTTTGCCCGGCTCTGTGGTAGGTTACCAAGCTTACGTGTTACGTCAACAAGCAACCACCTATACATTGTCTTCAACACGGATAGTCGCCACACCGAATCTGGATTCCAGCTCGCAATTGAGTTTATTGGGCCTACCACCACCATTCCAACCTCCACCCCCACCACCACCACCACTACCACCACTACCACCACTACTACCACCACTACTACCACCACAATGACACCAGGAGCTTGTGGTGGACAACTTCATGGAACTTCAGGAGAATTGCATTCTCCAAACTTTGGGACATCAGGCTATCCAAACAATGCAGTATGCATATGGAATATCGAGGTTGCCAGAGGTCAAGTAGGTAGTCATTTTGGTTCAACAAAACAAAGAAAAGAATAAGTGTATATACTTTGTTCATGATAGTATAAATAATATTCACTGAAGTATTGAAATATGTGTGTTATATGCTTTGATATGGATACGTACTGTGCATATTACACTTTTATGATGGATCCCTCCATATGGTCATGTACCCTTGTAAAGTGCGACATTGTGTAGGCAGGTTAAATAGGAAATCACTACAGGCAAATATAGAGAAGGAAGGCAAGAGATAGAGTGTGCAGAAGGAACCAGAAGGAGCTTGCTTAGTTTATTATATATATAGCTTTTAGAATCCAAGATGGTGGTGGTCACATGGGTTGATCCACCAATCAGGGTTCAATCTGTTGTATCCAAGGCCCTGTCATGCTGGCTACAGTGCCTTGTGGTGGCCAGTGATCCATAAATAACACCTGGGGGACGGGGGTATGTGAGGCAACTCCTCCAAAGACTGTATCTAAGAAGTGACACTCCTCCTCTATTCTATTTTACTATACAATTTCTATACCTAATGAGTAATAGTTTACCAACTCCACATATCCCTCATATGCCTTTGGGTTTGATATATTACCATTTACCAATATATAGACAAGTTGAAATTTATTATAGTAGAGTTCATATATCCTCATATGCCATAATATCGGAAAATTTTACACCCTGATGGTATGTAAGTACAAAATAAATTGATGCAATTTCTGTTAATCAGGCATGTTTTATTTGATTTTTAGATCAAAGAGAATGCTTGTTTAAAATATACTTGTACGGAAAAACTAGCCACCCAACTAGCCATTCCAATTTATTCATATTGCAGATACTGTTAGTAGAGAGATTCTTCCCCTTCCCCCCACCATTGCATACTCGAAGTGTGACCCTTTATCCTGTTGGTATATGATAACTCTCATGAGAACCAACAAGTCATTTCTCCTAATAGGATATCTTCCATCAACCTCCCTGCAGACTTACCCAGAAAACAATTTGGTGTATGTACAAAATTGCAAGTATTTCCTTCATAAAGACAACTAAAGAAACCAGCTACAAATTCCAGCAACTGACAAGAAGAAATATATATTGGAAAACCCCAAAATAGAAGTAGAATCATCGCATGAATTAGATTAACATAACTTTGTAGTTGCCACTGTGTATCTACATACTTGACTTCATAGGGCCCCCTGATTGCTTGTCTTCAGATTATTCTGTTAGAGTTCCATGCTTTGGATCTGGAGTTTGCCCCCTTATGTAAATATGATGCAATTTACATGTATGATCGTCACACTGCAAGTGGACCCTGGCTTACTTATTTCTGTGGAACCAGAGACACAAATCTACCATCGATTCAGTCAACTGGCCGGTATCTGACAGTGAAGTTTACTTCTGATTACATTCTCCAAGCGCTAGGATTCAATGCTACATACAGAAGCATGCCACAAACAAACGGTGAGGACCATGTTTCTTCTTGTTTTCTTCTTTATTTAATACAAACCATATTGAGGATAAGGCCCCCTAACCTCAAAGGTATGCCAATAATATATATACAGTAAAACCTCTCTAAATCGACTTTAAATGGTCCATTTAGGGATTTGGTAGTCTTAGGGAGTTTTTCTATCATTACAATGGTATTTTATGGGCGATCGTTTGGGATCCAAATACAGTGATAGATATAGGGGGTGGTCGATCTGTGGAGGTGGTCGGTTAGAGAGGTTTTACTGTATATATAGCTGTTGGCACATTTCGGGAGGGTCCAATGCCTCTGCCACCCAGCCCAGAGAATCACCACACCCTGGTTATTACAGGTGAAGAAGGGCTCAATACAGTAGTGGGGTCATAGATGACCTTATAATCAGATGAAAGTTTGGTTTAACCATACTGGAGTGGCCTGGGTTCGTACAATTATTTTGGATTAACCGAAAATTTGGATTAACAGACTTTGTTTTAACCAACTTTTGTATATGATAAATGGTAGTATTTTTCCGGGCCGCCAAAAATAGCTGATCGTTTGGTTTAACCAAGCCTGGTTTAACGGGGTTATTCTGTACTGTCCATATATTGGACAAACTCTTGAGCGCAAATGAGAATGTGCATGCTCATAGTTAAGGTTTG
Source organism: Branchipolynoe longqiensis (assembly GCA_030323885.1). NCBI lineage: Eukaryota > Metazoa > Annelida > Polychaeta > Phyllodocida > Polynoidae > Branchipolynoe > Branchipolynoe longqiensis. Next base: position 68,277,652 of record CM059199.1, on the reverse strand, counting down.
GGCCAGTGGTGGCTCCACCGGTCCCAGGATGGAAGGAACGGAGCAAATACATTGTGAATAGTAAATGGTACAAAATGGATAATAATAAATCTGTTTCTACACGTCTATGTTTACATAGTGCTTATGCATCACATATAAACACTGTCTTCAAATGCATGAAAGTGTAACTTTGTAATGAGATGGTGTTTTGACAAAAAGGACCATGCTGAACAAGAAGTAAAGCTTGTTTTATTTAACAACGACTTTAGAGCACATTTTTTGGTACATTAGTTGTTTAAGCAGGGGAAATTTCAGTCGCAGGCTATTGGTTTGATTGATTGATTGGTGGTTTCTTTACGCCGTGTCGGCAGCATATGCCATATTCACGGCGAGAATTGTTTGTTTTTTATTCAACCATCGCCTTTACATATAATGTAAAAGCATACAATTAGTTAGGTGTCAATAGACACTTATTAATTTTTAAAAGCACAAAATAATATAATTAAATAAAATAGGTGAGAGAATTAATTAATAAAAATTGTTTTAATGAATTATATGAATTATATGAGGCGGTACAGACCAGCTGCCCTCAAAAAAGCTAAAATGTCTTCTTGTTTAACTTTGGTAAAAAGGTCATGCACGCTATTTGCAGTGTAAAATTGTTGACGCAGTGCCATAAAATCAACAGTTTAATCAAATGTGCTTGACTGTCAGTGGGGACTGACATCCAATACATTCAGGGGGAGGGTCCTCCTTGAGCAGGAAAACATGTGTTAGCCACGAGTGGCCAATACGGCATCGGCTAAGGACCACTTGGTCCCGCCGACCCCCCTCATGAGAATGTGGTGTTTTCCCACATATGGTTCAATTTCTTTAAGTTTATTAATCTTTTCATTCCACTCATGTTGCCATTTGGATTTGATGTGGGTGGCTATTAGTGGTTTCAGATCAGAGTGGGGTATCAGACATGGCTCAACATCATAGTTCAGAGCCTCCTTCGCGGCCCGATCAGCTCGTTCGTTTCCCTGGATGCCGGCATGGCCAGGCACCCAACACAAGTGAATGTCATATCCATCTGTTGCTAGGTGGTTCATTTTGTAAATGACCTTTGCCACGAAAGGGTGGTCCGTTTTTAGCCCAGCAATAGCTTGCAGGCAGGAAAACGAATCGCTGTATATTACATATTTAGTGTGGTTGGATAGTTCAATGACTTCCAATGCGAGAAGGAGTGCTCGGGCTTCTGCCGTAAAAATCGAGCTCTGATCGGGCATGCGAACGCCAAATTTCTTGCCCTGGCAAACTCCAGCAGCAGCTGCCCGGCTTAGGTCTTTGGAACCATCGGTAAACATGGAGAAGTGGTCTTCAAACTGGCCTTGAATCTCTGCGTACAGTCGTTGATACTCAAGTGGATGTGTCCCAGACTTCCTCAGTTCCGTGAGTCGGAGGATAACTGATGGCTTCCTCAACGACCACGGGGGATGTTCTGGGACCTGGGTATCCTGTAATACATCCAGATCCAAGTACAAAGCCTCCAAATGAGGTTTCATCCGGAGCCCCAGGGGCCGAATGAAATTTGGCTTGGCTTCATACTTGGAGTCGTTGTGTGTCTCAAAAACACAACTGTACGCAGGCTATTGGTCTTCCTCGTTCCACTGCTCCTTGCCCTATCCTAATAATGCCGAGCGCCTGGCTAGGAAGTGACAAGTATCAATTTTAAAGTCATCGGTTTGACTCGACCAGGATTCGAACCCACGATCTACCACATGGGAGACGGGCGCTCTACCTCATTTGGCCATCCCGTCTTGATTTTTGTATCATAGGCTATTGGACGTCAAACATATTTGACATATTTCTTTGGAGGAAACCCACTGCCACCACATAGGCTACTCTTTCCCTTAAGCAGCAACATGAATACACATACCACAACTTTTGATGAATGAGTTGTGGACCACAGGTTGGAAAGGAAAATAGCCCAATCTGCAAATGGGTCCACTGAGAAGGATCGATCGGATGATCGACATCTTTTTTTTTTTTTATTGAGGCTGTATTCATACTGTCCATAGCATGTAAGCCCGGGTAACCAGGCTTGTTTTCAATGCTGGCCAGCTGTAGTGTTGGTGTTGTCTTACCAAGCAGTAGCTGCTGATAAGTTATTTGATTGTCTGCATTTCAGTAGCAGATAGATCTGTTGGTACGCTTAGTAGCCTATGTTAGTTTTTTCGGGCCCTCTTGGCATTGAATTTGTGTTCTATTCTTATTACTATGTTAGGTGTTTTCTTAAGGTTCTATGTTAGTGTTTTGGGCTTTTCTTAGGAAGAGTTTTCCGATTGTTTCTACTTAATTCTATACTAGCCTATTTTATTTACATGTCCATAGGCCTGAATGTAATAGGTGGTGGAGTTATGTTTGTTTGAATTTGATTTGATTTATATTGTTGTTGGATATGTTATCTGGCTTTTATATTTCCGGTTATCCAGCCCTGGGCTGTCCAGTTGGTGGGCCATGACATATCACCTGCCCCCTTGTGGTGTAGTTCGGTTGGGGTTCCCAGTTTTGATTTTGCACAGATATTTTCTGTACGTTTTTAGGTCAGGGATTTGTCTTTCTTTCATGGTTTGTGCATTCCATGCCTTGGCGGCCATTTCCAGTGTGCTCCTTTCTAAATATGGCAGCTTGGAAGTGAATGCTGGAGGGTTATCACAACTTTCAAATCATAGACTTTCTTGAATACGGTTGGCCAATTGACTTTACGGAGACCGCCCGCCGGTCACAGCAAAGGAGAATCATCACAATGACAACGTTAGTGCTGGCTGTATAAATAGTTATACTGAAAAGGAGATAACCTATGGAGCGATGCTAGGCCCCTTTGATAAACCTCCTTTTGTTCCATGGACGCAGCTCAGTCCGCTCATGACTCACCCCAAGAAGCGCTCAGATGAGAGGAGAGTGATAGTTGATCTTAGCTATGAGCCGGGGGCGAGCATTAATGCTGGGATAAGGAAGGGACAGTACCTTGGCAAGCCGGCTACTTACACGCTGCCTGGTATTATAGACTTGGCGGATGAGGTAGTGCGAGTAGGGAGAGGCTCTCTTATATGGTGTGCGGACTTGGCGTGCGCATACCACCAGCTTAGGGCTTGCCCACTCTCAGTGCCTCTGCTCGGCATAAACATGAAGGGACCGATCTATATGGACATGGCGCCGGCATTTGGCTGCCGTACCTCCACAATGGCCTGCGCGCGTACTACGAATGCGGTGGTCTACCTAATGCGAAAGAGGGGTCACCATGCGCTTTGCTACCTCAACGACTTTGTCGGGGTCGAGAAGACAGCTCAGACTGTGAGCCACGCTTATGACCACATAATCAGGATAACGGACAAGCTGGGACTGGAGCTGGTTCGCTCAAAGTGCATGCCACCTTCTACAGAAGTTGAATGGCTTGGATTCTGCGTCTCCACCTTGGCCATGACGATTACCATTCCGGAAGAAAAAATGGAAGGTGTTGTGGACGAATGCAGGATGTGGCTGACTAAGAGAATGGCATCCCGCAAGGAGATCCAGAGACTGGTTGGGAGGCTACAACGCATAGCTAAGTGCGTTAGGCCAGCTCGCAGGTTCATGGCTCGCATTGTGGCTGCTCTCCGTGAGACTCCCATGAGGGGAAAGCACCCAGTGTCAGCCGAACTCTGTATGGATGTGGAATGGTTCATCGGCTTTGCCCAGACATGGAATGGGATAGTGCTCCTGCCGGACAGTGAGAAAGTGGCGTGGACAATTGAGTGTGACTCCTCTCTATGAGGGGGCGGGGCACACTCTCCAACACACTACTTTGCATCATGCTACTCAAGGGAGGTCATCGGTCGGAAATACAACATCGCCCAGCTCGAGGCCATAAACCTGGTGGCAGCAGTCAACAGTCTTGCTCCGGATGACCCACATCTCTTCACAATCTACGTCAACACGGATAACATTGCTTCGCAACAGGCGATGACGTCTGGTGCTGGGCGGGACCCTGTGATTACGGCATGTGCGAGAGAAATGTGGTTGTTCGCAGCTCTCACCAGTACGGAAGTTGTGGTCAAACATAAACATGGGAGCGACATCCCTTTCGCTGACGCACTCGGCAGGATGTCATTTGATACGGGGGCGAGGGAGACTGCGATCAGACATATAGCTCAGCGAGGGCTCAGCTCTATAGTAGTATCCCATGACGATGTCCTCACACAGAATCTATAACCTGGCCGATTACTTTCTGTTTGCTCTCTTGCCAGGTTATAATCTTCACCAACACCAACGTATCAAGGCATTGATCGAGGCGGGACTGGCAGCAAGCACATGGAGGAACAAAAGAAATCAGGCTGTGAACTATCTACGATACATGAAACACCGTGGCCTGAATGTGTATGCCCGACCGAATATGATGTGCTCCTATATCTTTTATATCTGTCGGATACCATCCGATCCCCGGGTGCCATCATGAACTATGTCAGTGGAGCGAGAACCCTTGTTCTCATGATTGGAGGACAGGTGAACGGTTTTGACTCTTATCTGGTGTCGCTGGCAAGGAAGGGTATTCGGAGATCTTCCCAACACATCTCGGTTCAGGCTATGCCTCTGGTGCCACAGGATGTGATCAACGTAGTGGACTTCTTTAGATATTCAGGCCCGAATGGCCCTGTACTAATAGCTTCACTACTACTGGGATATTTTACTCTAATACAAGAGAGTAATCTTCTAACAACAGGTGCAACTAAGGACTCTGATCATACTATATGTGCTAACAACATAGCTATAACTCATGATGGACTGATCATAAAGATTCGATCATCGAAAACTAAGTCATCATCTACCGCACCACTGGGCATCCTTGTCCCAGCTGTGCCTCACTCCAAGTACTGCCCAGTTCGGGCTTGGACTAAATACTACGGAGACACACGCCCAGCCTTGAGCGGTCCAGTGTTCATCACCACGGACGGGTTTGCCCGAAGGCCCTACTCGACACGATGAGACTTGCCCTGTCAGTAGCGGGCCACAAGACGCCCAGCACCATCACGCTACATATCCTCAGGAGAGGTGGAGCAGAAGCATGTGCCCGACTAGGGGTGCCGCTTGAGGACATCAAGCAGCTTGGCTCATGGTCGTCCTCGGCCGTGCATACATATGTGCCTAAAACATTGATAGCTTCAGCGTCCAAAAAGCTTTCCTCATTATTTGGTTTAAAGCTTATTGACCTCTTTGTGCATAACTCATTGGCTTATCTCACTGTGCTTATTCTGTTGAACTTAATATGTGCTTACTAAAATTGACATGTGCTTACTACTGACTCATTATCGAAAAAGAAGAAATAAATCCAACTTTAAACTCATATGCGGTGTCGGTGTCAAATTGTTCGTGATGCTCAGCAACACGGGTAATTTGGCATTCGATCGCCGCCATAGCATCTTAGCCTTAAGGTTTAATACTTGTGCTGCCACCTATCTACTTACCGCGGTACTCCTTTCTGACTTCTGCGTCAGCGCCGTCTGGTTATTCGTACTTTGATACATGAATACTTTGAGATGCTAACTCTGTCTTACTGACCTGCCATCTGCAGTCGACAGCTCGAACTAATGGACAAGCGCCTATATAAGGACCGTCTCAGCAGCAGAGAGGTCACTTTGACACGGCCACAGGAGGACACTAGCTGGCTTTGAACTGCCATCCCACCAACCCCTGCTAAAAGACTATATAGGGCATAGGGTTAAAGCTTATTTACCTCTTTGTGCTTAACTCATTGGCTTATCTCACTGTGCTTATTCTGTTGAACTTAATATGTGCTTACTAAAATTGACATGTGCTTACTACTGACTCATAATCGAAAAAGAAGAAATAAATCCAACTTTAAACTCATATGCGGTGTCGGTGTCAAATTACAGTCAGCTTTGGTTAGTATGTCAGTGACTGTCGATTGTATTTTGTCATCCTCTTTTTCAGGAACCCCATGTATCACGACACTGACTTTTCTGTTCTCAGGATCTGGTTTAATTTTTGGGGTAGTTTCGGTAGTAATTTTTGTCTCGGTGGTTGTTTTGGTTTCAGGTGAATATGCTACCACCTGAGATACGTCTCGCTCCCTATGCTGAATAAGAAGGCATTGCTGTTGAAAATTAGATTAGAAGGACGAAAGTCCCCTAAATTAAGAACACATTGAACAAAGGCTGATTCATGCAGTTATCTACCACTTACAAATTTGCCTACTGCCCCAATCTGAGATGTAAGGTTGGAAGATGTGACGGGATTGTACTTGGGCCATTCTCTGAAACTGGGCACCACATATTTGGTTCCCAATTTACGATGGTGATAATTCTTTCTTTTATTTTGTAGCAACTCAAATACTTAGTGTTTCCTCTGTGTGCTATGTATGTTAGCAATGCTACATGTATTTAATATATCCCCCCCAAAAGTATTACAAGTATGCTTGTATGAATTTGTGCTAAAGTGAAAATGTGAAAATTTACACATTGACACCATGCATTTACCCAAACTGTTTTCGACTTTTTTCTTGGAAGACATAATCTTCTTTCCTGAACTGTAATCGTGGAAATCTTGTTTGAATTTGTTCTTTATGATCAAATGATTTTTCGGATGTGTCTTTGATTTCCATGTCTCATGAGTGATATTAACGGATTGCTCAATTTGTATCAAATCAAAATCAAAAGATGAAATACCTTTTTCAACTCGGATCCCTGCACAACATGTCCGTAAACCTTGAGATTAACTTGGATTCTGCTATTATTTAGAATGTTTTCTGCTATTATTTGGAGGCTTTTCAGTTCTGGTTTCCATCTCACAATATAGTACCCATTTAGGTGAGATGGGTGAGCATGCTAAACCCCAGACACCCAGGCCTACCTCAAAGCTTTCCACCTATAGCAACACCTATTGTACGAGCCACTGAATCAATGTTATGAACAAAGCTGCACTTATTAAAATTCAACAACAAATTAAGTCATCATCATAGCAGATGTTCAAAAACCTAATGGCTAAGATAATTGAAACATTTGTCTCCTAACAATATATAATCATCACACTCAATATCTAAACCACATATATCGAAACTGTAAATGTAACCTTGTTCTGAGAAAACAAATTCATTGGTGGCAGAGAAGAAAAACATGGCATAGGCCTACCTCACCCAGAAACAAGCACACTTTTGCTTAGTTCTTCAGTTCATGTAACCAAGCATGTGGGTGGAGAGTGCTGAGGTCTGTAATGTATGAATGACATCATGGGTGAGTTTCCTCATCACATGATCTAGAGGGGTTCCCCACTGATAGGGGAATTCAGAGAAACCACAGCAATGTCAGCCACATAAAGCTCTCAATTCAACTATTAACATCTCTTAATCTACATGAGTTAATCAATTATTCACACCAAAAGTAGGTGGTTATGATAAAGAAACACTTGAACTATATATTTAGTACTTGAGTTTACACATTTTATAACATTTTACTCTATAGGGTTGTCTGTCAGTGCTGCGGGACTAACTACAGCACAGCAAGAGCAACCAACCTCATCACACTCCCCCCAGATACTTGGTTATACAAACTGAAAAACCAGGCAAACGAGTGTTTGGAGAGCATTTGGTGTTGTATGGTTCCAGTCTCAGTGGCCTACAGGTCCCTACTGGATCCCTTTAACAAAACCTTTGTTGACATATACTGCATCTCTGTGTTTCTCTTCTGATATTTCTAGGACAAAATGCATGTGATTCTGGTCGTCCCGCCATTGTCATACTGTCTCAGGGTGCGAATGAAATGATTCAATATCCGGGAAATCATGTAAGGTACCCAAACAATGCTCACTGCAGGTGGCAAATCACTGCACCTTCAGACAAGGTAGGGTTTGTTTGTTTGGGTTTTATGTGCTAGCAAGATCTATGGTCATAGCAGAACAGGTCGTACTCACTTGTGAACATGCACACTCATGGCAACTTTATAGGTGCTCTCCCACCTGGTGATCAGGCTTCAGGCATCATGACCCGATATCCCACTCAGTCACATTATCCTGACACTGAGCTAATTACCGGTCATTGTATTATCTTAGTAATGCCAACCACCAGGTTAGGTAGTGTCAAGTATCAATGTTATAAGTCATTGTTTTGACTCGGCCGGGTTTCACACTCTCGACCTTCCACATTGGAAGCATGCACTCTGCCGATTCAACCACAATGTTTGGTCTTACGGCAATATATTTCTCTCTAAATATGCACAAGTTTCACTCCATCAGCTATGCCTGTAGATAATTAGGTGTGAAACTAGGTCATCAGCAGGCAATCAGTGTAAAATAAACTTGATCATATAGAAGTGGACTGGGAATTGAATGCAAGATCCTTCATTTCAAGCACACAATGACTACCATATTGTCGTACGTCATTCTTATATTTACAGAGAGTTCAAATCCACTTCAACTCATTTGATTTGGAAGACCATCGAACATGTCATTATGACAAAGTGCAGTTATTCGATGGATCAACAACTAAGAGCGATACAGTTGGACAATTCTGTGGCACTAGAACACCTCCTGATGCCTTCAGCCCTGGTAATATCATAATGGTAAGCCCTTATTAGGCCAAATCAAAAATGAAAAGTGGTGATCGTTTTGGCCTGTGCCAGAAAAATTGCTCGCCCCATAATTAGTGTTTTAACTGGGTCAGGCTAGCAGCAATTCAATTTTCATATACATTTTTAAGTCATTGAATCCCATCACCTGCCAGAACGGGAGACGGACTCTCAACTCATTCAATCATTTTGTCTGGTTATGAATTACGTCTATGTCAAAAATTAAAATAAAAACCGCCCATCCAACCCTAATTTTTATTTCAAAAGGATGATCACCTACCTTTTAATATTTGATTTGGCCTCAGCACAAATATTCTTATTTCCATTGATAGATTCTAGTCAATAGTGCTGGCTATATGATATATTTATACGATTCGGTTGGTTGTTGGAGTCCTGGCATCATCTGAAGTCATATCAGGAAGGGTACCGACTTGTGACAGTGTGCAATCATGGCGACTTTATAGTGCTGTCCCACTTGGAAATCATATCCCAATATCCCACTGAGTCACATTATCCTGACACTGAGCTAACCAGTCCTTGCCCTATCCTATTAATGTCAAGCACCAGGCTAGAAACCAACAAGTATCAATTTTATATGACATTGGTTTGACTCAACTGGGAACTGATCTCCCAATCTCCTGCATGCCAGGCCCGCGCTCTACCGATTCGGTCACCAGGCCTAATATACATGCTGTATAAGAATTATCACGAAGCTCTGGACAACATCCAGCAGCGCATTGTTTGTAATGCTGGAGCATTGCGGGTAATTTGGCGGCAAATACAGCCAAGCGCTAGTAACTAAGGTCACTTCCGCCATGATGCGCGAAAAGGAAGAAAGCAAGGCGGGGGTGGCGAAAATGGTGCTTTATTGAACGCCTCAGGAAAGAACAGGCAAGAAATAAATCACAAGCTATATACAGAGGACAAATGAGGAAACAAGCAGAAAGAGTAAATAGGCTCATGTGGAGCGATAAAGGTATAGCTTACGACTAGACAGCTCGGAGGGAGCTTATTGTTCGTGGTGAGGGGTGCCGATGAGCCCTCCACTAGCATGTAAGGAGAGTTGGATGGGCGGATGGAGAAGAAAGGAGGTTGTGCAGGGAGGACGACCGGAAGGCGAATGGCTGAAGGAGGCCGGCGGGTGGCCTTATAAGGGGAGGAGCGGGGAGGCGAGAAAGCGGGGGAGGTGAGAAAGCGGGCGGGGAAGGGAGAGAGCGCGAGGTGGGAGAAAGCTGAGGGAAGGATGACAGGGAAGGTGAGAAAGCCGGGCGGCGGCGGCAGGCGAGGAGGGGGGGGGAGGGTCTCTTCCTGAAAGCAAGGCGGGAGTGGAGAAAAATGCGCTTTATTGAACGCCTCAGGAAAGAACAGGGAAGAAATAAATCACAAGCTATATACAGAGGACAAATGAGGAAACAAGCAGAAAGAGTAAATAGGCTCATGTGGAGCAATAAAGGTATAGCTTACGACTAGAGACTAGAGAGCTCAGAGGGAGCTTATTGTTCGTGGTGAGGGGCGCCAATGAGCCTTCCACCAAAAAGGAGGAGAGGGCTCGAGGCGCGCCTGAGGGGGCGAGGTGGGGCATGGAGGCGTGCACCGCCTCGGGGTCCAGGGCCCTGGGCCGTGATGTCGGTGAGGGGGACCCGCGCGCGGTGGCAGGCTTGGGCGTCGGGGACGGTGATGGGCTTGGATGTTGTGATGAGTCTGGGGCCTATGTCGGCAACTCAGGGATGCGGGCGGCCAAAAAGTTGGGGAGGCCCGCTTCCCAGAGAGCTGCGCAGGTGGTGGTTGGCGGGGCTGGGGCAGGAGGTTCGGCGAGGGTCGGAGAGGGGGGCGGCAAAGTCATCAGGGCTGGGGGGGGTGGGAGTCGGGGGAGGGTCGGGTTGGTTGAGGAAGGCAGTGTCGCCGGGGGAGATGTGGATAGTCGGTGGTTGTGATGTCGTTGTGAGGTCGGTGGTTGTGATGTCTGCAGGCGTACGGCTGGGCGCCTGGCAGCCGGCGTGATGGTCGGCGGCTGTGATGTCTAGGGAGGGTTTTTGGTCAGTGCGGGCGGCGTCTGGGGCCTGAGGCGCGGGGTGATGGTCCCCGGCTGTGTCCTGGGTGTTGTGGGTGGAGCGGCCAAGGCTGTGGTGGTCAGCGCCTAGAACTCCGTGCTTGGGCCGCGTGTGAGGGGAGCCGTTGGTGCTCCTTGCGGTCCGGGTCCAGTGGCTTTCCGGCTGCAGGCCGGTGGCTTTTTCTGGGCATGTGGGGTTGCGGGCATCGGGGTCGATGGTAGTAATGGGGTTGTCGGTGGTGGTCATGGGGTTGTCGGCAGGGGTGTAGGTGATGCGCCGGTTGTGGGCCGGCGGATCAAAAATCCGCCGAGGCATTCATGAAGCGGAGATTACCACGTACAACCCACCAATTACGCCACAGGCTTGCAGATTGACGTCCGACTCAATGTGACACACACCAACCCAGGCCATGACGCAATAATCTGTGCGTGATCACGTGATGTGCGAACAAGGGACACGCCCACCGCCACAACCACAGATCTATAACACAGGCATACGGTGACACTTAACTTCTTCGAGCCGCCAACACGTGCACCAGTTCGCCGGGACAAATTAAATTCTCCGGTGATCGACGAAGTAAACAGAAGAAGAACGATGTAGCCTAGGGATTGACGGATGCGCTCAGCAGGATGCAATTTGACCCTGTGGTAGGCCATCTGGTTGAGGCGTTTGTGACAGACAATAAGCTGCTAAGTGTGCTGGTTACCCATGACGCTCTAGTAACCACAGTTCTGTAACCTACTCAAAAACTAAATTATCTGCCCCTTTTCTCCCAAGTTACTCCACTCTACACCACTGATGCCTCATGGAGCTGCTGAGGCAGGGACTGCTAACGAACACATGGAGGAATAAACAGGCCAAATCAATGAAAAACATAATACATATAAGATCACCTGTCCTCTCATGGCTCTACCCAGTACGACATTATCTCCTCCAGATCGGAATTCAGCGCCAAGCTTGGGTGACCGGGCGCATGGTAGGATCCTCACACACCCTGAGCAAAAAGACTTCAACCCTCACACAATGGACTTAACATATACATCTGGACTTCGAAGACATCCTGGAGCTCTTCTGCCCCACAGAACATTCCGTCTTCAGAGCAACTCACTGGCGCTGTATGGCTCCTATGCCACCACCACTGGTCCAGACCCCATTGATTGGGATTCATCGCAACTGATGGGTCTCCCATCATGGTCAAAGCGCTGACTAATCTCCTCAGACATGCCCTGTCCATGGTGGGCCACAAAACGCCAGCAGCCTTCATACTCTATAGGCTTCCCAGGGGAGGTGTCCACATATGTTCGAACCATGGAGTCCCCCTACAGGACATAAAGGCGCTTGGTCATTGGACCTCTGATTCCCGCACGTCTACCTCCCCAGAGTTCTAACACTTACCGTCCCCAAATTCCTATTCTTCGGCTACAGCCACGCTATCATCCTTACTTGGTTATAAGCGTGCCTAAGCCTCATTTGACATCACATACCTAACTAAGAGACTATACTAATGACAAGAGCTAAAATTGTAATAAAAAGGGCATACTATGTTCGCTGTGTTTGTTTTGCTAAATTGTTTGTAATGCTGGAGCATTGCGGGTAATTTAGCAGCAAATACAGCCAAGCGCTAGTAACTAAGGTCACTTCCACCATATATCGCCCAGTAAACAAGGCGACTGTGGCTCCACTGGTGTCATATTTCTGAACTAAATTACCCCGTCTTCGGCTATAAAAGCGACTGCTAGCTGCAAACATTTCACTTTCGACACAGGAGCCACGAGGACACCAACTGCCTTAAATTGCCATCCCACCCACCCCATAATGAGAAGGGGATATAGGGTTATAAGCATGCCTAAGCCTCATTTGACATCACATACCTAACTAAGAGACTGTACTGATGACAAGAGCTAAAATTGTAATACAAAAGGCATACTACGTTCGCTGTGTTTGTTTTGCTAAATTACCAAAACATGCCTCGATGAGATTCCAACCATGGATGACATGGCTAGAGCAATCCAGCCTGAAAGATGGCAAAGCACCTGGGGGTGATGGAATTCCTGCTGAAGTATGGAAGCACGGAGGAGACAATCTGTTCAACAGACTGCACCAACTAATCACCAATGCCTGGGAGGAGGGTTCTGTACCCCAAGCATGGAAGGATGCCAGCATTGTAACCATCTACAAGAAAGGTGATCGAACAGACTGTGGGAACTATAGAGGAATCTCTCTTCTTTCCACAGCAGGCAAGATCCTTGCCAGGATCCTCCTCAACAGACTATCTATTCCCATAACACCTGATGTAGTTCCTGAGTCACAGTGTGGCTTCAGAGGTAACCGGAGCAACGTGGATATGATATTTTATCTCCGACAGCTACAAGAAAAGTGCATTGAGCAGGACCGACCACTGTACATGGTATTTGTCGATTTCACTAAGACGTTTGATACAGTCGGGAGGACCGGGCTATGGCAGCTACTAAGGATGTATGGATGCCCAGAGAAGTTCATAACTATGATCGAGGCTCTACATACAGGAATGATGGCGAATGTTAGTGTTGGAGGGGAAGTCTCGGAATCGTTTGGGGTTACCAATGGGGTCAAGCAAGGTTGTGTACTGGCCCCCACGCTCTTCTGCATCTTCCTATCAGCAATGCTCAACAAGGCTTTCCGAGACATGGGGGATGGCATCTATATATAGTCCAGACAGAGCACTGAACTATTCGATGTTGCACACTTCAGAGCGAAGACCAAGGCTACTCGGATACTGGTGAGAGAGCTGCTATTCGCAGATGACAGTGCACTGGGTGCCCATTCTGCTGAAGAGATCCATAAAATAGTGGACGCTTTCTCAGATGCATCAAAGAAGTTTGGCCTGAAGATTAACATCAAGAAGACAGAGGTGCTGTACCAACCCAACTCTACAAGAACCCGAGAGGAGGAGATCATGGTTGACGGAAACAAGCTGAACTCTGTTCCGGAACTCACCTACCTCGGAAGCACTATATCAAGTGATGGACGCATTGATGTTGAAATACAGAGGAGGATGGCCAAGGCTAGTGCATCTTTCGGCTGACTACGCCAGAGACTCTGGAACAACCACCATGTGTCCACCAAGATCTACCGTGCAATCATGCTATCCACCCTACTATATGGAGCCTAGGCCTGCACAGTGTACAGGCGACAGGTGAAAAAGCTGCATGCCTTCATGATGCGAGATCTGTGTTCAATCATGAGGCTAACCTGGAAGGACAAAGTGACAAATAAGGAAATACTCGAACGGATGGGGCTGCCCTCTATAGAAGATCTTCTGATCAGAAAGAATCTCCGGTGGACTGGACACCTCATGAGGATGTCATCGGACAGGCTACCAAAGCAGATCCTCTACTCTCAACTGTCTTCTGGTTACAGAAATAGAGGGCACCCTCGTCTCCGGTTCAACGATACCATCAAGAGAAACCTGAAGCTGAGAGACATTAAGACCTACTCATGGACATCACTATCACAGCAGAGAGCTAAATGGAGAGCGGCAGTCAAGTAATGAAAGTAGTCTTTGTCGCATCGCGAACGACAGCATGATGATGATAAGAATTATACAAGTATAATAATCCGGAATATCCCTCCTTTCCCCCATCACTCACAGAGTTTCATGGGCTGATGGAGTCAGTCCTAGTCATCTACTGCTCCAGCCTCCCCAACCCCAGCTCCGATGGTGGCACCACCACCCCTGCACACTGTAGCCACCACTCACTGAACCACATTGCCTATTTGTCCTTTTATGTGTGATTGGCCATGTTTATTTATCAATATGTGTAATTAATTGAGACAGAATTAAGTTGATGTCGGAAATAGGACTATGCACTTACGGGTGTGAGAGGGTGTGGGATTTTGCATGGTCAACATCGGAAAATAAAGCAAGTTCTCTGAGATTGAAAGAACAGCTTGGATATGTTCCATGATCTATCACAACTTCTACATCAAACGCACGTCCCACATACAAACAGGGTGACTAGTCAGCTGTATTCTTGCCACTATGCATTCTGTTGTTAATGCCGATAACTTAAATAAGGGACATAACAATGGTGAGTGCATGTTCTACAGACCTAGATTTTAAATTTAAATCACCCTTTTCAAGAGTAGGCAGCATAGTTTAATGGTGCTTAAACAATCTGAGCAATAACTGCTTCAGTAGGAAGTAGGCCTCAGAAAATGACAGAAACTCAAAGCCATCAAACTATGCAACTTTAATCTGTAAGTTAATACGCATATTCCAAGTTTGTGCATGCTTTTTCCTGAGAAGAGCGAGGAGCTGTTACCAGGACGAGGGCCGCCTGAACGTATTGGCAACTCGGCCAGTTGACCGGGCGCCACATGCTAGGGGGAGCCAAATATAATTTCTAGAAATTCTAGACCATCCTTGTTGTATTAATGAAAGGATTTGAAACTTCAATGCTGTGTTTGAACTGTTTTCTTTAGCTTGTATATTGTTTTAACCTCTGTATTTCTACATTTGAAGTCTTTTCTTCCTTTGAAGCAAATTAAAATCATACCTCTAAGGGTGCAAAGTTCAGCTTGACCAGGGCACTAGCAACCCTAGGGTCGGCATGTGTGTACACAGTTATAAGTTGGTTAGCCTGCCTCTCAGCCCTAAATGTCAGCATAGGTCATCTAATTTAAACTTACCTTCCACCAATAACCACTTGATTCCTAATGACCAAGCTTGGTAAGATCCAAGCTGTGTATTTCTTTCTCGGGTAGGTTATGTAGATTATGATGAAAGTCTCCTATCAAATAGAACTTTTGGTTTGTATGTTCAACCCCTCCCACCACCTTATGACACCTGATTCTGGTCACACACACCCTAGTAACCGAAGGGTATTTGTTTTTATTGTAGGTCCTGTTCAAGTCTGACAGCTCTGTTACACGAAGAGGTTTCAGGCTCATCCTTTCTGTAGTGGATGCAGGAGGAAGTGGTAAGAATCTGACACATACATGATATAAGGCAAACATTACATGAGGCCAGTAGAGAGGTAGAGAACATGATTCCTTCAGGACAAAAATCCAAATCTATTCATGCTGCTATGTCTTTGCCAAATTACCACCCGGTGAAGACTATTGAATATTACAAACTGTTCCTTCATTTGTTCTCTTGCAGAACCCACCTGCGGGAGACCTCTTAGTCCCTGGATAAGCTCCAATATCGTCGGTGGACAGGTAACGATACCCCACATGTGGCCATGGCAAATTCTCCTAAAGTCGTTTGGCAGGTTCACCTGTGGTGGTTCGATACTCTCCAAGGATTGGATAATCACTGCAGCACATTGTGTGTATGTAGATAATTTGTGAACCTTCTTAATCATAATTTGATTTTTCTCTCCTTGTCACACTACGCACCAAGCAATGTACACATTTTTTTTTGAATTGAGTAAAACAGTTTATTCATCAGAGCATACATTTCTTTCAGCACCGAGGCACTGGTTTTCCAGCCATTTACATTACATTGTAAAGAGGTAGTTCAGTGGGTACTTAGATAGGACATATTAGTAGATTATAAAGGAGGTTAGTGTATTAGTGGGTTAGCAATAATACGTTCACTGTTATGGGCTAAGATGGTGGGTCGCTGCAAAAACTGTGCTTCTTTTACTGGTACGGTGTATGTGATGGGGGTGGGTGAGAGAATGGAGCCCTCCCCCCAAGTCCCGACACTCAACCTGGCATGTTCTGGCACCTGATATATAGAGATTGATTGATTGGTGGTTGCTTTACGCCATGTCGGCAGCATAGGCCATATTCACGGTGAGAGATGTTTGTTTTTTGTTCAAACCATCGCTTTTACATATATAGAGGGTGGTTAGTTTCCTGCACAGCTGAGGTAAGTATTCGAGTGAGGGTGGGGGGGGGAGGGGACAAGGAGGGAGGGGTGAGCAAGGCAGGGCACAGGATCCATGATCTGGTGCTTGTTCCAAGCATCACTTAGTAAGTTGTTGCCTTTACTCACCTTGTAATTGTATGGAACACACATGAATCGATATCAGTCCTGGAAGTTGAACATGGGCATTACTTGTAGCAGACTCAACCCAGGATTCCTAATCACAAATATACGTTGTCAGTTCAAAGATGGTGAGTGTTTGATTGCTTGTGGTTTAAGTAAATACCAGGAGCAAGGGCTATGTTCACGCGAAAGATCGAGTGTTATCTTTTCTGTCAGCCTTTGCAATTAAATTCATATCCTTGACCTGAAATATGAAATTTGGAAACAAGTTGAGCATCCGCCTCCCGTTCTGAAAGTTTGTGTGATTCAAATTCCTGGGTTCGAACCCTGGCTGAGTCAAACCAATGACTTTAAAATTGATACAAAAGTTTAATTGCTGTAAGTCAATGCATTTGTAGCAGATGCAAAATAAATCAGGGGCGGGTGATTTGTCAGGTATGGGTTGGGACAATCACCAATCTTTTTTATTGGCCCTCTAGAAAGTAGGCCCTAGTAAAGAAGCAGTACTAACTAGTTTTACTATATTATTAACATGAATTTATTTGGTAACATAGGGCTAAGTTATGGCATGGAAGATCTCTTAGCTGACATACCACTCAGCATGTAGCTTAATTACCATTTCGGGTCAGAACCTTAATGTATGTAGGGACTATAATAGTGACATGTATCATAGAACTTATACATTGGTCATAATGCTCACATTGCGGTTGATGCGAGGGGAGGGAGGACCCCCCCCCCTTTCTCCTCCAGCCGTTGGCCATTACATAATCGCCCTCGCTTCCTTCCCTTAAAGCCAGCCCGAGGATGCCTCAGGCCACTCGCCCTCCTGCCGCCAGACACTCCGCTCCTCCATACACTTTTTTCTTTGGCTTCTCCTCACCAAGCATACTTACCACACCACACTACCGCGATGTCGGTAACAACCCGAGGACGATACTGCTACACTATTGCTGGCCCGCCTACACTACTGCTGGCCGACGTACGCTATCCTGCATGACCACCTCTCACCACCACCGTGCACTACACCTTCCCGCCCGACGGCCTCATCACTACCATGCAGGACACCATCCTGCACGATGGCCTCTCGCTGCAACCGTGCACTACACCATCCTGCACGACGGCCTCTCACCACTACCGTGCACTACGTCTCCCTGCACGACGACCTCTCACCACTACTGTGCGCTACGCCATCCAGCACAACGGCCTCTCACCACTACCTTGCACTACACGATCCTGCACGATGGCCTCTAACCACTACCGTGTACTACACCTTCCTGCACGACGGCCTCTCGCCAATACCATGCAGTACACCGCCCTGCATGATGGCCTCTCACCACTACTCTGCACTACGTCTTCCCGCACGACGACCTCTCATCACTGCCGTGCGCTGCACCATCCTATCACGATGGCCTCTCGCCACTACCATCCACTGCATGATCCTGCACGCCGGCCTCTAACCACTGCCGTGCACTGCACCTTCCCGCACGCTGGCCTCTCGCCACTACCGTGCACTGCGCCACCCTGCGCGGTGGCCTCTCGCCACGACCGTACACTACACCATCCTGCACGACCGCCTCTCACCAGTACCATGCACTACACCTTCCTGCAGGACGGCCCCTCGCCACTACCGGGCACTACATCATCCTGCACGGCCTCTCACCACTACCGTGCACTCCACTACCGTGCACTACAGCACCCTGCACCACGGCCTGTGCGACGGGCTCCCTCGCCACGCCTCCACACGCGGTTTGTGCCTCCCCTGCCCTATCCTCCCCCCATCAGCCCAACCCTCATCCTCCCCCTGGCTTCACGAGCCCCCCCCCCCCCCCCTCGCCGCCCGCCCCTCGCCGCCACCCTCTCATCCCGCCGCCACCCCCTGCCAGCCGATCAGCTCACCACAACCGCCGCCCTGCCCGCCCTCCCCTCGCATCTAACGCACTGCTCGCCACAACCGCCGCAGCCCTCACATCCCTGCCGCCGCCCTCCCCCCTCCCCCCCCCCCCAACCCCCATAGCCCCGACCTCCTCTCTCACATCTCTGCCGCCCCTCACATCTGTGGCACTCACATCTCTGCCGCCGCCGCAACCCTCACCGACCCCCCCCGCCCCCACTCTCACCCATGCCGACCACCCGGCCATCACACACCACGGTCTCACCACAGGCCCCGCCTGTGAAGTAGCCGCCCCTGCCGCCCCGGCGGCCCTCCACGCCACACCCGCCACCCCCGCCACCCACGCCACCCACGCTCCCCCAGAGGCGGCCGGCCCGCACCCGGTCAAGGCCCACCCCGACCCGCCACCAGGCGGCCACTACCAACCCCCCCTTCACCCCCCCTCATCACCCACCGACCCGTCGGCCACCCGACACCACCCCCAACCCCCCACCTCGCCCTCACATCTTGCCGGCCCAGCCCCTGTGGCCACCCACGCCACCCACGCCACCCACGACTCCCCGGAAGCCGCTCACCCGCATCCGGAAGCTTGCCACCCCGGCCCGCCGCCTAGCGGCCACACACACAGGGCTCAGACACTCCCGGTTGCGGGACTACATAATTTGTGGCCGCCCGCACCCCCCTTCCTTCCTGGCGGTTGTCTCCAGCCACCCCGGCTACGCTCTCACCGCAGTCATGCATCAGACTGCTGGTGGAGTCTTGCCAGACCCGCCGCCACCCAGGTCACCCTGGTCACCCAGGTCACCCTGGTCACCCATGCCCCCAGGTCACCCTGGTCACCCATGCCCCCAGGTCACCCATGTCACCTATGCCAACCCAGGTCACCCTGGTCACCCATGCCCCCAGGTCACCCTCGTCACCCTGGTCACCCATGTCACCCATGACAACCCAGGTCACCCTGGTCACCCACGCCCCCAGGTCATCCTGGCCACCCATGTCACCCACACCAACCCAGGTCACCCTGGTCACCCATGCCCCCACGTCACCCATGTCACCCACGCCACCTACCGCCTCCACCTGTGCCCTCGCCTCTGCTGCCACTGCGCGCTCCACCCCTGTGCTGCCCCGCCCCTGCTGCCACTGGGCCTCCTACCACTGGGTGTGCTGCCGCGGCTGTATATCAACCTGCTTCTGCCACCTCTGTGCTACCACTCTGTGCCGCCAGTCTGTGCTGCCACTGTGCGCGCAGGCTGGCTCCCCTGCTTATTTTCAATTGAGAATTGCATGCTGTTACTAAATATTACAGTAGATATTTTCATTTAGGTATCAAGTATGTGCTCTGGTGTTGACAAAAGATATTCGGTGAATAAACTACATTAAATCATTTTTTTTAAAAGATGCACAAATCTGTTTAAAGACAATTTAAAGGGCCAGGTTCCAGAGGTAGGAGGGGGCAGCGGGGGGGAGGCCGGGGAGGTGTGTTAGGTAGGCTGTGTCGCCGGGGGAGGGTGAGGGGGGGCGGCGGTGTCTGCGGCGAGGTAGGCGTTGGGGGAGGGCGGGGCGGGTTGTGGTGTTGGTAGTGGCCACCTGGTGGCGGGCTGGGGTGGGCGTTAACGGGGTACGGGCCAGCCACTTCCGTGGGAGCGTAGGTGGCATGGGTGGCGTGGGTGGCATGGGTGACATGGGGGGCCACCGGGGCGGCAGGGGTGTGTGGTGGCCGGGTGGTCGGCAGAGATGAGAGCGGGGTGGCGGTTGGGTGAGGTCTGGCGGTCTGAGGGAGGGTCTGTTCGGTCCCGGCGGGCGGTGGGGTGGTCGTCGGCGGGGGCTGGGAGGGGGGGGTCTTTGAAGCCGGGTCTGGTGTGAGCGGTTTGTGGTTCTGCAGTCAGGGCGCGGGTCGGGTGAGAGGGTGGGGAGATGTGGGGCGCCAGGGGTGGCGGCGGTACTATAGAAGGCGGCGAGATGTGAGGAGGGTCGATTGTGGGTGTGTGGGGGTCGGCAGGGGGGGTTGGGTGGGGCCGGCTGGGTCCCTCCGGGCCGGGGTGGAGGGGGCGGCGGGCTAAAAATCCACCGAGGGGGCGGGGGCGGGGCCCCACGGTCGCGGCCTCTCTTGCTGTATGGTGAGGATTTTTCTCACGTTTGCGCAATAGGCACAAGCGTGTCGATACCTCGACGCCCCCTCCCCATGGGTCTCGCCAGCGCCCGCCGGGTTGCAGGAGGCAGGGTCGCGGTTCCATGAGGGGCAGGGGGCGCCGTGGGAGTCTCGACTGAAGGTAATCCGAGTGTCGGTCGTGGGGCGTGCCTGAGGTCTGGCGGCGGGTTGGGCTGGGTCGGAGGGGCAGTTCGGTGCGGGCAGGGAGGTGATGGGTGTGGTGAGGGCCTCCATACGGACCATGTTAATGGCCATGGGGTCGTGCCAGCTGTGGGTGAGCCTACCGTCCGCGATCCATGTAAATACCGTCTCGGAGTATCGGCGGACGGTAGCCCAGGGGTGTATTAGGTTGTCCCGGTGGATGGTGAGGGCGTGGTGGCTGAGTCCGGGAAGGGAGTGGGCGGGGAAGGCGGGGTGTGCCTCCAGCATTCTGAGGGCGAGGGTGTATTTGTCCTTGCTCACCTCCCCCCGTTTCACCGCCTTCCTCTCCGCCCCCCGTTCAGATCACAGGGGAAGATGTAGTGGGGGGAAATACCTTTGCGTCGACCGGCGTTGTGAGTGTCGGCCGAATCGAGGATCTCCCTTACTGCGTCGGCTGCGGAGGTGGCGGTGTGGCCGTGCGGGTCGCGGTAGTGTAGAGGGGCGGCGCCTCTCCTGCCGCAGGGGGCGGGGGTTGAGTCGAGGGGGCGCCCCTGACGAACCTCTCGTACTGGGGGTGGATGGCCCCCGGTGCAGCCGGCAGGGGTGGCGGGGGCGGGTGGGCCCCCCCCACGGTGTTGGGGCGGGGGGCGGGGGCGGCATAGGTCTGCTGAGGCCGCGTGGTTTGCAGGGCTGCGGCCGGCGGGGCGTGGGCCTGCTGAAGCATCTGCTGAGGTGGCGCGGCTCTGCATGTGTCCCGTGCGCCGATGGTGTCGATTCTCGCCGACATTCGCTCCAGGGCCGCCACTGTGTCGAGGAGGGTGGCTTGCATCGTGCGCCCCCACACCGAAGGGGGGTCGCCCGAGGAGGTGGCGGTGGCCCTCGGGGGCACGGCGCCCCACGGGGGCGAGGAGGGCGTGGATGAGGGCGGTGAGCTCACCTCAGATATCCGTAGCGCCTCCCTGCGTGCGGCTCGCCTCCCTTGGCCTCGTCCGTTAGGCATGATGTGGCGTGGTGAGTGTAAGCCAAAGAAAAAAGTGTATGGAGGAGCGGAGTGTCTGGAGGTAGGAGGCTGGGCATCATATTCAGAGAACAATTTCCTAAGAGTTTAGGATAGCAGTTAGGTCAGCATCTGGAGCTACTAGTAACAAGTTCCTTTTTGCAAGTTCCAGAGCTTGGAGCTTTTGCAAAGTATCTGGGTCAGCACTGTTAGTGCCACGTTGTAAGGTTGACAGTAGGCTGCTGTGGAGGATTTAGAATCATAGAGGATTGCTGGGTCGATTGTAGTACCTGACTGCTTTGAAGTTGGTGAAGGCACCGTCTTTCTCGAATTTGGTCCAGTCTGAGTGGGATATCAACAAGATAGATTGACTGGTGGTTGCTTTACGCCTTGTCGGCAGCATAGGCCATATTCACGGCGAGAAATGTTTGTTTTTTGTTCAAACCAGCACTTTTACATGTAAAAGCAGACAATCAATTATGTGCCAATAGACACTCATTAAATTAGAAAGCTCACAATCATATATTTGTGGTCAAGGGAACCAAATTCCCATAGAAAAAGAAAAGTTTGATTAATAATTGTTCATATTGGTTGGCAATATGGGTAATTCTTTCTTCCCCTTCTCCTCACACACCCGACACTCTACCCCCCCCCGCCCCCCCGGGGCCGGCTGCCCTCCAGGTGGCGGCATTCACACCCCCCCCCGGGCTCGCTCCTCCTCCAGGTGGTGGCACCCACGCCGTGCTGGTGCCGCTGCCACCACCCAGCAACCCTATGACCACTTGCCGCCTTCCCATCCCCTACAGCCGCACTTCTCAACCAGACGCCCGACCGCGACCACCTCCAACCAAGCCGCCCTGAGTTCAACAGTGAAACTGATGGTAGGCCGTGCCACAGGTGGAACTGGGGCACGGACTGTGGCTTCACTGCCTCCCACAGGGCTGTGGCTGAACGATTCGCCCATGTGTGCGCTTGGTGAGCAAATAAATATAGAAAGGCAAATCCACACCGTGAACAAGAATGTAACAATAAGAAGAGGCAGGTCGAGAAGAGGGCTGCGGCACAGGAGGCCGAAGAAAATCCTAAACCGGATTTTTTGATAGTCGGCCGGTGTCAGGCCGAGCATAGCGACACCCCAGACCCAACGGATCAGACCCGAGCCACCCCCCTACGCCTGATCAGCGCGACACGACACGTACTAAACCACCATACGGAATGGCTCTTAGACATCACCACCCCCACACGCACCAGACCGGACGCGGCACTGACTAAAGGAAACTGCACCGCCCTCCCCGAGATGACAGCACATGGTCAGGCAGGATCCCCTCTGTCTCCCACCAAAAACCATGGCGACGCAGCACCGCCACCATCTCCAGACAGCCCGACACCACGTGGTGATGCGGAAGCCGCCACGCCTCCCGCCAAAACCCGAAAGGACGCGGCACCCCCCGTGGTTCCCGCCAACTCACCATGTGGGGATGCTCACCCCACTCCCACCACCACCCCCACCTCCCCCACCACAACCCCCCTGCGGGAACACAGACGTGAGCAGCTCCACACCTCAACCGTCACCCACCCTAACTACAGCCGGGAACACTACACCTCACATCCCGGCTCAGAACCGACCGCCACCCCAGACACTAATGACCCTACTAATGGACATTGCCAGGCCGCGTTTCATGGCACCGCTCCACACGACCCCCACCCCAACGACCATTACGGCACCCGAACGACCCAGACCGACCCAGCCGTCGGCGCCATGGGTGAACATCATGGAGATGCGCACAACGCTGCACCACCACACGACCCACCATCAAACATGTGTTACACCCCACCAGCCAATTGGATCCTCCCACCCGACCCACCCACCCAGCCACCCCCGAACCGCTCCCCCCTCCGCACAGCACTCGAATCCCCCCCGCACACCCAACAACCACGTGCAAGCCAGAAACGCCCAGACCGCTAGATACCTCAAACTCACTGATGCCGCAAATATAAGCGGCACGCCAGACACTAATCAGAATGACGCCGATGCCTGCATTCTCCCGCCCAACCAACCTGCATGCCAGATATACACCAGTACGGCAACCACATTTGCGGTCATACGATATGACCTGGCAGGTGCAACCACCGCCTGCATACAGGCCACATGCAGACAGCCCAACAATGGTCATCCAGCGGACCGACACAGCCAGAGGCTGAACCACCCGATGCCCTCTTAACCTACCATGACCGCGCACATGATAGGTGGCTGGGTCGTCATACAACCCCCCACACACGCCCATATCCTACAAGAACATCCTAACCAAGATATGGCCTACCTCAATACAACCCCTGTGGAACAACTTGGTATCCCAATACATATATGACGAGGTCAGGGGCACCGGCCTCCCCAACCATATAGTTGCAAGGATACCGGTGCCGTCTGACCTGCGCATCGACCGCTGGAGGGCGCTCCTCCAAGGCTACCATGACGACCAACTGCTCGACTTCCTCGAGTTTGGCTGGCCGGCGGAGTACACCGCCCATGATCCGCCGGTCCCGTCAAGCAACAACCACCGAGAGGACCCCACCAACTTCGAGTGGATACGACGATACGTCCGCAGTGAGTCAAGACGCGGTGTCCTACTCGGCCCATTCCCCGCACCCCCATACCGCCCCTGGGCACAGACGAGTCCGATGATGACCCGCGCAAAGAAGAACACTGAGGAGCGCCGGGTCATCGTCGACCTCAGCTACCCCAGGGGTGTGAGTGGTAACTCAGGGACTCGCAAGGGGTACTACCAGGGAAGGCCAGTAATGTACACATTACCAAATATCACCGACCTCACAGACGAGGTGACCCGACTTGGACGAGGAACGTATATCTGGATGATCGACCTCGCCAGGGCCTAGAGACAGCTGCGGACCTGTCCACTATCCGTTCCGCTGTTCGGCATCACCTTGGACGGCAGCACGTACTTCGACACCGCCCCACCGTTCGGATGCCGGACCTCCTCGATGGCCTGCGCCCGCACCACCAATGCGGTAGTGTACCTCCTGTGCCAAAAAGGTCACCATGCATTGTGCTACCTCGACGTTTTCTTTGGGGCGGTGGCCACCGAGGAAGAAGCAGTGAAGGCCTACGTCGATGCCACCTAGCTCTCCGCCGACCTCGGACTGACCCTCGCGCTGCACAAATGCGTCCCCCCCACACAGAAGATCGACTGGCTGGGCTTTACTGGTGACACCATCGACATGACCGTCCGCATCCCAGCCAAGAAACTCAGCGAGGTTGTCGAGGAATGCACCACCTGGACGGAGCAGACCCGGGTGACCAGGACGGACCTCCAGCGCCTGGTCGGGAACCTACAACATGTGGCCAAGTGCATCCGGCTGGTGCGGAGGTTCATGAATCGCATTCTCGACATCCCCTGGAACGCCCCTCATACCGGAAGACACCCAGTGACAAGCAACATGATCAAGGACATCGCCTGGTTTCTCTCATATGCCCACGCCAGCAACGGGGTCGTCTTGCTTCATCCGCCGCCCCTCGATGAATGGGTAATCAAGTGTGACTCATCCCTCAAAGCAGGTGGGGTACACTCCCCATATGGCTACATGTCAGAACCGTACAGCGATGACCTCCTCAAGGAGCATCACACAATACATCAGCCAGGACTACTCGATACTGGTTAACACCGACAACCAGGCCACCCAGAATGTCCTCTCATCTGGCGTCGGCAAGGACCCCGTCCTCTGCGCCTGCACAAGACACATGTGGAGATACGCTGCCTTGAACTCCTGTGAGGTTTGAGTCCTCCACAAACCTGGCGCAGAGATTGCCTTCGCCGACGCGATCAGCAGAGCCCCCTTTGATGAGCATGCGCGTCGACGGGCCGACCAGTTCGTTGACAACATGGACCTCGCATGGATAAGGGTCCGACATGGCAACTCGCTCCTATCCAACATATAGCCTCGGGAGATCCTAACTTTGCCTCTCTCTCCCCAGGCACACACGAGCAGGACGGCATCGCCCAACTCTTCCAGGTCGGTCTAGCAGCTGGGACATGGAAAAACAAGCGAACTCAGATTGCGGCATACCATCGACACGGCCGGAACGGCTCCTACAACCCCATATCACCAACGCAGCTGAACATCGCTTCCTACATACTTCACCTGACTTCCACCCTAAGGTCCCCTGGGGCCGTAATGAATTACCTAAGTGCCGCCAGGACATGGGTCTCACTGCACTCGAGTAGGGTGCGGGCATTCAACATGTACATGGTCAATGTCATCAAGCGGGGTGTCTTCCAGACGTCACGCCACCTTGCCCACCAGGCACCCCCACTGACCGTCTGACACCTCAAAGCGGTCGTCCGATACTTTCAGACCGCCGGACCCTGAGCTCGAGTGCTGATGTCCGCCACCCTGGTCGGGTACTTCACCCTGCTTCAACAAGGCAACTTACTGACCACCGGACAAACGGATGACCCCGGCCACACGCTCCGGGCCTCGGATGTTATCCACTGCCCGACCCACCTAACCATACGGGTACGATCCTCCAAGACCACCGCCTCGACATCCAGCCTGTACACGATACGCATACCCATGATAAGAAGATCCCGATACTGCCCTGTCCATGCCTGGCTCCGCTACACTAGGACGACTGACCTTCCGATCTCCGGCCCTGCCTTCATAGCGGACCACACCCCCCTAACGGCCTGGACACTCACCTGTGCCATATGACGGGCGCTCGCGAACAATCGGATCCCACACCGGACGACTACACACTCCACAGCCTCAGGAGAGGGGCAACCCAAGAATGCGCGCATGCGGGCGCCCTGCTACAGGACATCAAGGACCTTGGCCACTGGTGCTCGACAGCCATACACCAGTACGTAAAGGCCGACGCGTTCTCGGTTGCGACCCGGGCACTCTCCACACTATTTGGTTGAGGCCCGGGTCATGCAGAGACTTCTTCACCACATGCCCGATCTCTGCCCCAATTGACCTCTTCCCCTTTGACCCCTCATATTGACCTCCCTATTGAACTCATTATCCCCATTGCTCGAATTGATTAACTACCTCGATGAACTCTTGTCCTGATGACTAACGGACCTACTACGGCCGATGAACTTTAAACTTACCTGATACGACATGTCTAACTTACTGCTAATCATTGTCTATTACCTGATGACATGAACCTATACTTCACCTATGCATTCATATCCTCAATAAAATTCCATACTATAGCTCCGTCTCGTGTCCTGAATTGATAGAATTTATTTCGTAAACTATATGAGTTGGTACAGTCCAGCTGCCCTCAAAAAGGCTAAAATGTTTTCCTGTTTTACTTTAGTAAAAAGGTCATGCATACTGTCTGCAGTGTAGAATTGTTGCTGCAGGGCCAAAAAATCAACGCAATTTAGTTAAATGTGTTTGAATGTCAGCGTGGACTAACACCCAATAGATTCAGGGGGAGGCTCCCCCTTGAGCAGAAAAGCATGTGTAAGCCACAAGTGGCCAATACGGCAATGGCTAAGGACCATTTGGTGCCGCCGACCCCCCGCTTGAGTCTGTGGTTGTTTTCCCACAGATGGTTCAATTTCTTTAAATTTATTAATGTTTTCATTCCACTCATGTTGCCATTTGGATTTTATGTGGGTGGCTATTAGTGGTATGCAGGTATAGCAGGTATAGCAATACCTCAGGTATAGCAATATAGCAATACCTCAGGGAGTTTGACGCCCCTGCCTTGCAGAGTTGTAAACCACTGCCTTGTGGTACAGGTCCTTGACAGAACCGAAGGCTCAGGGAGCAAACCCTAAACAGAAAACCATGTCACTGTGGCAGCATTAAGGGCGGTTGATGTATGGAACTCCCAACATCTCCCGACCAGCCACTGCAGGGACAAATAGTTTTGCGCCTGTCTTGACATGTTCTTGCCGGTGTGAAACCTCTATTTGCTCCCCGAGAGAGTGCCGCTGGTAACTTGCAAAAGCCAGCAGCTCTTCAACACTTTTGCAGGCAGCTTTCATGAAATGTAATCTCTGGTGGACTGGACACCTCAAGAGGATGTCATCAGACAGGCTACCAAAGCAGATCTTCTATTCTCAACTGGCCCCCTCGTCTCCGGTTCAAGAATACCATCAAGAGAAACCTGAAGCTGAGAGACATTAAGACCGACTCATGGGTGCAACTCTCACAGCAGAGAGCTAAATGGAGAGCGGCAGTCACGTAATGAAAGCAGTCTTTGTCGCATTGCGACCGACAGCATGATGATGATGATTAGTGGTTTCAGATCAGATTGAGGGATCAGACACAGTTCAAGAACACAGTTCAGGGCCTTCTTCGCAGCCCGATCAGCTCGTTTGTTTCCTTGTATTTCGGCATGGCCAGGCCCCGAGCAAATTTGGATGTCATACCCATCCATTGCCAGTTTGTTCATTTTATAAATGACCGTTGCTAGAATAGGGTGATTCGTTTTCAGTCCAGCAACAGCCAGGAGGCAACAGAACGAATCACTGTATATAACATAGTTAGTGTGGTTGGATACCTCATAACACTCCAAAGCAAGAAGGAGTGCTTGGGCTTCCACAGTTAAAATCGAGCTCTGATCGGGCAAGCGTACGCCAAATTGTTCCCGTCGGCAGACTGCCGCAGCAGCTACCCAGCTTTGGTCTTTCGAACCATCAGTGTATATGGAGGTGGTATGCAAACTGGCCTTGAATCTCTGCATGCAGTCCTTGGTACTCGAGTGGATGTGTCCCAGACTTCCTCAGTTCCGTGAGTCAGAGGATAACCGATTGCTTCCTCAACGACCACGGGGGATGTTCTGGGACTTTGGCATCCTCCAACATGTCCAAAGTCACGCCCAAGGCCTCCAAATGAGGTTTCATTTGGAGCCTCAGTGGCCGGATGTAATTTGGCCTGGCTTCATACCTGGATTTGTTATGTTGCTCGATTAGACAATTGTGTGCAGGATTCAATGCATTAGTTTTTATCTTGACTATATATTGCATGGCCAGTTTGATTGTCCTGTTGTTAAGTGATGGTTCATTGGCTTTAACATAGAGGCTCTGAACCGGCCAGGCCCAATATATGATTTCCTTGCGGAACCATATACTATGCTGCTGTAATCCACTTGTGACCAAACCAAGGTTCTGTACACGGAGAGCAGAACATCTCTGTCCGCTCCCCACTCTGAGCTGGACAGCACCCTCAGAATATCCAGCGCTTTCAGGCATCTTGTTTTCAGGTACTTGATATGTGGCAGGAAAGAGCCATGGCATATCAAAAGGTCCTCTTCTGAAACCATGTAATGTTAAGTAAATAACCGACTACACACGTTGACGTCTCGTTGCATAATAATGTTTATTGGGGTTCCCACCAGACTGGGCTGGTCGCCCGCTCGCTGGTTCCCCACACGCTCGCACCAAGTGCGCACTCAGTTAACCCCATACATCACAGGCTGCCTAGTCATAAAGGGCCCGCATAGCCTGTTTGTAGAACAGCACTTCAGCTGGGGCTCCGCAGTAGAACCCAGAGATTCTAGTCATTAGAAGAAGTCTCTTGTTCATTCTGGATGCCAAGTTTGTGATCAAGCCTGACTCCGAGGTAGTCAAAGGTGTCCACCCATTCGATGTCCAGGTCTGCTGCATGGAGTGGCTGGGGAGGCTGATCAGTGAACATCATCATGGCTTTGGTTTTGTTCGAGGATATTTTGAGCCCCAGATCACGGCAGGTGTCGCTAAGTAGGAGCAGGATATCCGCCATGAAGAGGGGCACGTCCCTGATACATGAGCAGACTACAGCGATATTGTCTGCATAGCACAGGGTCTTGACGTGTTTGAGGTGGTGCTCAGTAATGCCTGCTTTCAGTTGGCTTATGAGGGCAGCGACTACAGCATTAAAAAGGAAGCGGCTGAGGACAGCTCCCTGGGGACAGCATTTTTTAGATGGTTGAGGGAAAAGGTGCTGCCCTGGAAGCGCATACTGGCTCACCTGTCACAGGTAGTTCTTCACGAACATCAGAGGCTTCCCGGTAACTCACAGCTCAACAATGGAGGCAAGGAGCATGTTGTGGTCAACCAGCTGGAAGGCCTTCTCGAGGTCGAGGAATATGACAGCCGCGCCAAAGCCTCGTCCACTGGCGTGTCACTATCTCCTCGAGGAGGGTGAGGATGGCATGCTGCATGCCACGTCCGCCTTGGAACCCGGACCAACTCTTCGGGGATGCTGCTGGCTGATATACTTATTGCATACATATTATGTGAAAATATCTGCCATTGGACTGATGTTTCAATGGTTTCATTTTGGTCACACCCTTTATGTTAAAATGTGTGCAGATATTAGGTCAGAACATTATTCCAATATTGACATTGGCATGATAGGCCAATTTAAGTATGATTGACATTGTCTGTCAATACATATGTTGGTATGGACATGTGCTAAACACACGATTAGTGTTTCAATGTAAGATTAAAAGTAAAATACTTTACAAAAATGTTTTGGTAATGTATAATGAATGTCAATCATAATAAAACAATATGATAACACATTTAAAAAAGAAATCATAAAATTCCATCAAATTGTATTTGATCGAAACGCACACCTGTCAGTAATCTGGATGTTGGCGGATTTGCTGGGACCCATATGGGGCCTCTCTCAGATTCTTATAAACATTTGTTTTATATTTTGTCACATAAGTGCTGCACATTTTCTTTTATACTGTCTCCATACATTAGATTTGTTACTAGACATTTTGTGTGATTTATGGTTTAGCCTCTGCATCCATGGGACCCATGTGGGTCCGATATGGGCAGAATAGTCAGTTTCGGACCCATGTTGATCCCATGTGGTTACATCCACACGGGTTTATCTGGATATAACCCATATGGGCCCCGTATACCCGTGTTTGCTGGGATAATCTTAGGAAGTCATTGCTTTCTTTATTCAGAACCAACGTTGGAGCAAACAGACTGGCCGTCATTGCTGGGGAGCATAGCAGAACTGCTACTGAAAGGACAGAGCAAATCTATGCTGTGGCTTCCATCATCATTCATGCACAGTACAACAGTTCCTCAGATGATAACGACATTGCCTTGCTCAGGCTGGCCAGTAGCATCCACTACACAGCGGCCACTAAGCCAATATGTTTGCCACTGACTGCAGCCAGAACTGGAGAAACTTGCTACATCACTGGGTGGGGTAAAACTGAAGGTAGGAAATGCTATGGACTATTCAATCAATTCAGATGCTTCCAATTAAATATGTGGTTCTTGAATTGAAATTGTGTGTCACCACTTTGAACAAAATATGTGTAATTTTATTTGGAATAACAAGAACTTGTAAGCTTAAAGACGAATGGTTGGAATGGATGAAGTAGAGTGACGATTATAGATGTTATTCTAAATCACGCAGTAGCATTTGTGATTTGTTGGACATTTACATATATGTATGTAGTAGTCTGTACATGAGCTCTACTACCATGCGGTAGCAGTGGAGACTACGCCATGCACCAGCACAGTACCACTATACTGCGCCAGGTGGCGACACGGGTAGCCACCAGGCAGACCCCAACTGGGCTGCCCTCTACGTGGGATCTGGCGGGTCAGGGGGTGGATCAGACAACTAATGAAGCCGCGGAGAGCAGATGGTTCAATAAACCAAGTTGAACCGTACTCTAATTGAACCTTGGTGTTCTTCCGTGAGTGACCGGGAGAGTGGGAGTCGGAGGGCCGTGGGCCATTACATGTATATATCAATTATACTGATAATCAGAGCCAATGCAAACAATTTCTACTGTTATTACATTATTAACTGTGCATCTCAAAACATTGAGCGTTCACCTACTAGATAGGTTATATGTGTCTTTTCTCACCCTTACTTTGGATGCATATAGGGTATCGTACACCAAACGTGTTGATGGTAGCAGCTGTTGAGATCCTCAGCCAGTCAACGTGCCGTAGGCCACACTGGCACGGCTCACAGATCACTTCAGCCATGCTTTGTGCAGGCTATCCTGTAGGTGGCAGGAGTACATGCAAGGTTAGTATAGGTCTAGACCGTGACTAGGCATCAATATGCATGCCTATGTCAGTGTTTGTAAATAAAGAAGCTGTCACCACATTTTAATGGCGGAAGTCATGGCCTGTGCCCACTCTCCCCTGTCTCATTCAAGGACAGAGCTCGCTTTTCTTTGTCCACAGCCCGATTCAGGAACAGTTGGCCCTTTCTCCTCAATGAATCCCCCACCCCCTCCAAAAAAAAAGAAAAAGCTTATTTTATTTAATGATGCATCTAGAACACATTGATTTGTGTATCATTGGCTATTGGAAGTCAAATATATGGTCATTCTGACAGCACTTGCCATAGTCCTTGATGAACCAGTTGTGGGCCACTGGTTAGAACGGAAAATAGCCCAAACTGCAAATGTGTCCACTGAGCAGGATCGATAGGATGACTGAGATCATCACAGGTGGACATGCTACCGCCTGAGCTATGTCCCGCTCCACCATCTATGAATCCTAATCACATGTTGGGGAGACTGGCCTTCTCTATATCTTCCATAGTGTAGTAGTCTGAACATGAGCTCTACTATCACGCGGTAGCGGCAGAGACTACGCCGCACACCTACGCAGTTACACTGAACTGCGCTAGGTGGCGGCAGGCTAGGAACCAGGCAGACCCTGACTGGGTTGCCCTCTACTGCATGTGGCTAGCTTACCCCCCCTCCCCCAACACACACCTATGGAGTCGATGTGGGACCTGGCAATTTAGGGGGTGGGTCAGATAAATGTGGTTTCCAAAGGTAGGTTCTCTTCATAATTGTATGGAGAGGATGTCGACAGCCCGTCTGCGTATACCAAATTGATGGTGGTGGGCGTCCCATCGCGGAAGGACCGTCGGTGAGCGTGGATGCTTCTGTGCTGAGTATGCCGTACCATGCTCTGTCTATACTGTTGGGGATGTATGTACTACTTTGGTTCCCAATGCAGGTGCCGGCGTCATCGGGGAGGGCCGCGAGGTGTTAATTGGTCGTGCCTGCACCAGTGGTTTCGCCCGGGGTCGCTGAAGGCGTCGCTGCATCTGATAGTTATTGGGCGCAGGTAGCTCAGTTGAGTGGTACTCCTCCGCCTGGTATCGCGCTGTTGTTTAGACCAGTTGTGGGATGGGACGGGGTGCTGGATACGCAGTTGGGTGCTCGTTCAGTTAATAGTGTCACAGCATTGAAAAATGTTGTGGCGTCTGGCATGACGCAAAAGGTTCTCTGAGGTGACAAAATTACTGGGGAGGGCCTAAAGGGGAGTGCGGTGAAGGTGGGCTTCGCTCTCGATGCTCTATGGTCTCTGTCGATCAATACTGATTCGGGGGCGGGTGTGCTTGAGGGATGGGGGACGGGCATTTTGACCCCTATTCACCCTGTCGTAGGGAAATATACCCGGCTTTGGAGACAGGGCCGGTAGCTGATGACTCGTTGATGTGCGCATTGGAGAAAGATTTGGCTATAAGTCGCACATTTTCGGGGTCGGAGATGGAGGTAGAGCATCAAGAGTTGATGCATATTCACAGTCTGCGTGCCTGGAAGTGGGTCTAGTTTGACCAGACGGTGGAAGAGAGAGAAGCGTTGGATGAATTAAGAGTCTCCAAAGCTGCATCTTTCGCACACAATTTAGCCGATCTAAATGTGGCATGGCACATTTCCGCAGAAGAGGTGACTTCTACCCATCTTCTGGTTGAAGAGCAGCAAGCTGCTTGGATTAGGCAGTCGGAAGACTTATCCATGCGTGAGGCGCTGAATGTTCAGTTGCAAGATGAGAATCAAAGGTTTGAACAATTGCTAGCTGCCGAGAAGTGCGGCATTGATTCCGCTATGGTTGCTCTTGCAGATGAGCGTGCAGCCTTTCAAGCAAAAAAATCAGCGTTCCGACATAGTTTAGGGCTTGGGGAGAGCTGTGTGAAGGTTACTGAGTCTATGCGGTTATATAGCCATGAGTCACAGTATCCGCCGCAGAGTGCGCGCCCCTGTTCTTCGGGTAACTCACCAAATCTGCCGGCGCCTTCTACATAGGACCCCCGTCCGTGGCGGACGGGGGTTCGAGGGAGCCGGTGCCTTCTTCTGGGAAGGATATTACTTCCAGGGAAGGGGTGTTTCTGTTCAACGTCAACGTGGGGTTGTTCAGGATTCTGTATATGTGAGGAAACCTCAAGTAAATATAGGTAGAGATGGGACTTCTGACCCGACGTGTTCAGGCGAATATGAATTACCCATTGCGTCACTGCCTGGACTGCCGGTGGGCCATCAGTACTCGCTAGAGGAATTATGGTTGTTCCGCAATCATCCAGCAATAATGGATGTGATTCGGGAGCCTACTTCTATTGGGGGTGGGGCGGGCTGGGAGTCGTGTAATCGGGATATGTTAGAACTAGATGAAAATGTTTTGAGGTGTCCTGTGGCTGGGTCTGTGCATATCCCGACGTTACGTCCAAAACCATTTACAGGTATAAAGCAAAAGTGGAATATCTGGTGGCAGGACTTTACGTTGGATGTGCGGTCCAATATATGGGATGAGAACGTAGCTCTCTTTCAACTGTTGCCTCTGTTGAGGAATGGGCCAGCGCAGGACTGCGAGGACGCATGGAGGCATCATGGGTTGATGACAATGAGGGAGCTACTCCTGATTATCTCATATAAATTCCATCCAGTGGATCCCATGGTGTGCTGGTATCAGTGGAAGAAGTGCGTCCAAACTGCCTGTGATGGATCGTACCGACCGCACGGTTTGCAACTGCAGGTTGATGGCGGGGAGGCTGCGAGAGATACTGGTATGAGTGAGCGCGCAATCGAGACCAAAATTGTCAAACGTTTTGCGTGCTCGCTCTTGGATCCTGGTGAGCAGCGTGCTGCCTACAACCGCTGGCGTCCGGGTAAATCATCTCTGGAGAAGATGTTTGAAGTGGTCGATGATTACTGCGCCAAGGCACTGTGTGCTGGGTGGTCTACTGCTGTGGAGGCAATTCGCTCTCGGATGAGTCGGATGAGGAGTTTGAGGTTGAGGTGGCTGCTTATAATGTGCCAAGGGGGCCTCGGCGTGATGGCAGCGGTAGTTACTTCCAGGATAATTTGGGGGGGGGGGCCATCATCGGGGTAATAACTCCCGGGGTTCAGCTGGACGGGGTTACCATGAGGCTAACAATTTCCGAGGGAGCTCTGGTGGGGATTATCGTACGCCACCAATCACTAAGGAACTGGTGCAGAACTGGGTCCGTGATATGATGGGCGAGCAGAAATCTGCAGCGCAGGTACCAACAGATGGACAGGGTCCCTCAGGGTTATCTGCACACAGGCGCATAGCTAAAAACGATACGCGTGCTCATGACCATGTATGTGGTCGTTGCTTTGCGTTTGGTCATTGGCCTATACAATGTACTGGGGTAAAGCAAACTCTCAAGGAGGCTGCAATGGCCAGTGATCACGAGGGTAGGGACAACTCAGGTGTTGATCAGGTTAGGTTGGTGCGTCTCCGTAAGGACAGGGATGCGAAGGCTATGCCCAATTTAAATGCTTAGGGTTGAAACCCTGTGGGCTTGGGCCCAACCCAATTGGCAAGCCTGAATACCGCCAACGCGGATGCGGTGTTGACTAATGAGGAAGCAGGTGTGCAGTATGTTGCTAGCACGGGACCGCCGGTGATCGCACCTGGTGATTCAATCCCAGTGGAGTCGGTATTGTGGGATGGCATGAAGCAGATAGCATGCTGCATTTCTGCTTTGGCTCCCACGCCTCTGGACGACTGTATGCAGTTTATAGTACAGTGTCAGGGGTGCGACCTATCTCACCCTTTTGGTAGATGCCTGTTTGTGGATTCCACTTTCTGGACTTTGGACGGAAAACGGTGGTATGTGAGCGTGTGCGTTAGGGGGACTATCGGGTATTTCTTAATAGACAGTGGGGCTGCGGTCCCATGTGTTGGATGGAAATTCTTTGATAAGTTAGACGGTGACAAGATGTTTTTCGATAATAGCGTGAAGCCTGTCCTCGTCACCGGTGCACCACTCAAGCAGTACGGACAAGCGAAAATATCTCTGGAGATCGGGGGGACAATTTTTCATTATGCCCCTACTGTTTCTGATATTTCAGAAGACGGTATTTTGTGTGCAGAATTGTTGGAGTATTACGGTTGTGAGCTGCGACAGGCTGACAGCCTGTATCTTCATTATCCATACCACATCACTGTGCAGTGTGAATTGCGTTGCGATAGTTAGACTGTGTCTGCAGTTGCGCAAAAATGTTTACATTGCTCCGATGACCGGTTGTGATGTTAAAATTACAGTTGTAGGGGTTGACATGCATCACCAAAGCCTATTTGAACCATTAGTCTCAGAATTGCATGAACTGGGATTGGGGAGTCAGAATATGCTAGTGTGGAGTCCTGTTGGCTCAGTTGTTCCTTTGTTTAATCCAAATCGTTATACGGTTAGATTGCAGAAGGGTACGACCATCGGGTTGATTAGTGAAGCCACTGACTTTGGCAATGTTCATTATGAATATGCAAGAGTTGAGTTAGGTAAGCAATCCGGTGTTGACATTGCTCGAGGCAACGGGGTCGCCAAATCAGCTGTGAGAGCAGTTGACCCAGTGGCCGAGGTTGGTGCGGGGCAGTGTTGCATGGTTAGCTGTTCTCCGTTACAAGGTAATTGGGGCAGTGGTTGGCCTGATCTGTGTGTCGTGCAACCGCGCATGATGCAGTTAAATTGCCCCTCTATTGTTGTGAGTAGTAGAGGGGAAGTGGGCATTGCGGCCCTGAGGGACATATCTGATACGGTTAGCTTTGGTACTACGGAGTAGTGCGTGGCCCCCCCTGAGGTATCTGGGGCCCTCAGGCGCAGCTTGCCTTCCCATCTTGTACCTTTAGCTGTGGGGTGCGGGGTGGTAACTGAGTCTGAGCACTCTCAGGTTGTAGGATTTCTGGAAAGTAATATTCAGGTTTTCACCATTCCTGGTGAGACGTTAGGCTGGACTAAGGAGGTTAAGCACAGCATTGATGTCGGCGATTCTGCAGCTTTTAGGATTCCCTATCAGGACTTTGTGCATTCTAAAAAGGATGCACTGGAGACGGAGCTGCATAAGCTGTTAGATAGTGGGGTGATAAGAAGTAGTGACTCCCCGGGGAGTTCACCTGTCCATTTAGTCAAGAAGAAAGACGGTTCAATTCGCTTCTGCATTGACTATAAAAAAAATCAATACTCTGAGGCAGAAAAATGCTTACCCGTTACCGCGCATAGATGAGTCGCTTGAGAGTTTGGAGGTAATGAGTGGTTTTGCACTCTGGATCTGCAATCTGGTTATCATCAGGTAGCGATGGATCCCGGGGACATTGCTAAAACTCCTTTTTGTACTCACTTGGGCTTGTTTGAGTGGAACGTGATGCCATTTGGATTGTGAAATGCTCCAGCCACGTTTGAAAAGATGATGATGGATATGCTAGCTGGTCTTCAGTGGAGGATTTGTCTGGTGTATTTAGATGATATCACTGTCTTTGGTCAGACGCTGAACGAAGGCCAGGATCGGCTTCAAGCAGTATTTGATCGTTTGCGTTCCTATGGACTAAAGCTCAGAGAGACGCAGTACCTAGGGCATGTTGTTTCTGCGGGAGGGATTAAGGCGGACCCGGAGAAGCTCTCTGCAATTGCGGGTTTGCCCAGGCCTGAGGATATGAAGGAGGTTAGGTCATTCCTTGGGTTTGTGTCATATTACCAGCGATTTCATTGCGGACTTTCCGTGGTTAGCGGTTCCTTTGCCTGTCTGAGTAGAATCCCGGTTTGCAAATGCGGCCGGGGTGACTGCATGGACTGAGGCGTGCATAACTGTGTGCTCGCAGCTATATCTGCGATGCGTCTGGTGGACATAGATGATGATAAACTGTGGACATTATCAGAGGTTTGTTTGGCGCAGACTCCTCCATACTGCGTGTGACGAGCTGGCGGTGGAGAATGCAGACTCGTAAGATTATAAATCAATGGGATCTGCTGGAGCTGCGTGAAGGTGTGCTCTGCAGGTGGAAAGTAGTGGGTGAAGACCTACGCAGTCACCTGCAGATCAGTGATGAACCGGGTCAGAGATCCAATGACCTAGTCGTCTGATCTCCTTTAGTGATGATGGTTTGTGTGCACATGCCTGTGCACCGGCTCGTTGCATGCTGTAGAGCATTGTAGCACCAGGTGCTGGGTGGCCCGCCACAGACAGGGCCAGTCTTATACTTGTAATCAGTCCAGGATGCCGGAGCATGGGATGGAGTGGTGTCCTGGACACCTACTGCTTTCTAGCGTGTAGTGGAGAGAATGCGGACCAAGGGTCACTGGACTCATAATATCTCTGGGATACGATGATTTGAATTTTTGTCTTGAATGAACTGACACGGACATTGATGCCCAGGAGTGGTTGCTTCAAGTCCTTAACCCGGGTGAAAGACCAGGGTCAGAGCGGCTGGCTTCAGAGCAAGTTGCTTTGTGAAGCAATGTGAAGTCTGGATGAGGGTAGCAGACATCAACAGGAACATTGGGGCCGGTTATGGTAAGACGTAGGAACATTACGCACATCTGCCAGCGTCATCGGAGGTGGTTGAGCAGGGAGAGTTGGGATGCTGACCGCCTCTTTGAGGAGGCTAGAGGTATGTATCAATGATGCTGTCCTCCAAGAAAGGTCAAGACCCAAGTCCGGCACCACTTAATAGTTTAGTAGTGGCTTGGTGATGCGAGTCGATCCTGAAGATGGATTAAACAGGACAGGATGTGGGAGTGGACAGTTGGAGAGGGTCTGCCTGGTAATTTCTAATACGCATGTATTATCTTGTCATGGGCTGCCTTTTTCCTCCAGGTCCCAATTGGCCACTAAAGGGTGAAGCAACCGCTGGTGGTGGCATTGTGAATAACCTAGGCAATGCAGGCAAAAAGTTTTAGGTGAATCCCAGGTGATATGATTAATGGGTCACCGCAGGATTATTTGTTTACCTCGTTTCGTCAGACCGGTTGTTTGTATCCACTTTCCATTGAGGAGAGGCTTGATGTCTATAGGCCTATTGTTTAAGGGTAGCTTTTGTCTCCCTTGTTTTGTCGGACCGGTTGTTTATATCCAGTGTCATTAGATTGTTTTGTCAGACCAGTTGTTTACATCCAGTATCATTAGAATCTGATTTGTCAGCTTTTGTTATTTGACTTATATCTCTGGCATATGAGTTGTTTATCTCCAGTGTCACTATTTTGATGGCCTTGATGTGGGTCGGCATCTGGTTCTTGGCCACGTTACTTAACTTATGTGCTGATGTGATGTAAGCATTCCTCAAGACTTTTGCGGTCTACGACAATGACTAGACCATCGCTATGACGGCCGCCTGAGAAGATCTGGCATGTAGCTCGGAGTCTCCTGTCCGTCAATCGTTTGTATCCAGTTTCCATTGAGGAGAGGCTATTAGAATGTGGATTGTCAGCTTTTGTTACTTGAATTATGTCTCCTGTAAGGCACATCGTGCATATGAGTGCAAGGAAATGTGAACCCGTCTGGC
The DNA here is from genome assembly GCA_030323885.1 of Branchipolynoe longqiensis. NCBI lineage: Eukaryota > Metazoa > Annelida > Polychaeta > Phyllodocida > Polynoidae > Branchipolynoe > Branchipolynoe longqiensis. The sequence goes on along the minus strand of CM059199.1, from coordinate 68,238,318 downwards.
GAATATCACAAGCACCGCTGCATAAGTGATAGTTGGTTGAGGGCATGGCCGCCGTATGTTGACAAGCACAGTATTGGGACAATTGTCGTTTATATCCAGTAGCACTAGAATGTGGGTTGTCAGCTTTTGTTACTTGACTTATGTGTCTGTCGTATGTATGTTTTGGAGGTTGTTATATTTGTGACTTTAGTGTGGCTATGTATACATAAGCCTGTGTCACTTTTTCTATGAGTATATCCAACATCGTACGAGTCCATAATATCCTCGTGACCTACTTCTGGAAGTATGTCAGCAGTCTATTAAGCAATGCCTAATGTTGCATACATGAAAATCGTCCGTACAGGTGTAATGTCCATATTGAAACCTGTGTGGGTGACGGTCATGACATACCTCTGTGGCCTCATATCAGTGTCAGTACTGATCATATCTGCCAGTTGTCTGTTATTGATCCTAGGACAACCCAAGGAAGCGGTGTGCACCAAGTGATAAAAGCCTCGTTGACTATTTGGTACATGGTTACATGTAGCTTGGAAATTATATTTGTTGTGACTATGACTACGCCTTGAGTGTAATGGTGAGATGAGCCTATGAACATGGTCCATATTGATGTAAACAAAGCCATGTGAAACAGTCTGGCCGATGGTTGTAGCGTACCATTGTATTAGTGGCATTTTGTTTACTGGCTACGACTAGTTATGTGTTGGTGAGAGTCAAGTGAGAGTACTATTATGACGGGATAATACTCTTAGGTAGGGTGTTAGGTGATCTTACCCTTGAAATGAGGCATTTGTTTACTGGCTACGCCTATCTACCTGTGCTGTGTTGTTAACGAATGCTGATGAACAATGTGGGTAGTCAGAGCAACCGTCGATCCTTGTAACGGTAGGTGACCATGGTTTCATGGCCGCCTCACATGGCATGACGTGAAATTCCTTTCCTAAAGGGCAGTGGCCCCAATGTTGACGCTCAGGACCTCATGAGTCTAAAGATCCGAGCATCGATCCCGACATTAATAGGTCCATCTGTTTTTTGCGACGTCTTATCCGTGCATTGACCATGTTGTAGTGTCTCCGGGGCCCGCTCCGATCGATCCTGTCCACGAAATAGCAAGCATTCTGTCATGGCCGCCTGCATGTGGCGTGATGTCACAAGCCCGTTTTCACGGCGTAGTAGAGCTCGACCCCTGACACCCGACAACTTTCTGACTCTGATTGATCCGATCATTGATCCGTCATTGAGATCGACCATCCGTTTCTGAAGAGTAGCCAGGCCATGATCAAAGACGTCCGTAGCTTGGTTGCCCGCATCCATGGGTTGACGCAGTCGTCGTCCATCCAGGACTCGCACCGATCCTTCGTTCAAACGTTTCTGCAACGTAGCCAAGCCACGATTCATCCAATGTCCAAAGCGACTTGTATCATATCCGTGCATGAATGTGATAGTCGAGCATCTATAACTCGCACCTAATACTGCGTCCGTAGGCTTCTTCGTCGCGTCCATTTGGCGTGTCGATTCAAACGATCACCTCCATAAACAATCCACCGAGCATGCTGTCATGGCCGCCTCCTCGCAGCATGACATCAGCACGCCGCCGGCTCGGAGAAACTGCATCGTAGATAACACGTTCTCCCCTACCAGCATGACTCCGACGCTCCTCGCGATCGAATGAACAAGATTCAAACCCACAGTTGTCACAATTCCGTCGTTCATGCCATTGGCCAGCATCAGAGGAGATTTCAGCCGATTGTACCACAAAGTTTGGGGTAGTGAATCGTCAAGTAGACCAGCCTTGTGAGATTGTGTTCGTAAGATGGTTGGAGCATTGCTTTCACCATGTGTATAGCGCAGTTCGCGATGCTTTGGGTCGGGCAGCGGTTTGTCAAAAATCTGACTATGGGCATGCTGCATGGTGTCAGTTCAAGGTGGGAGATCGAGTAGTGCGGTATCATGCGCCGCTAGCTTGTGTTAAGCTCATGAAGAACTGGGATGGTCCCTTTACTATAACAGAAGTTGTCTCTGACACCACAGTTATTATGAAGGGCAAGGATGGAAAATACCATAAATCCAACGTTAGATGTCTTAAGCTTTACACCGAGCAGATGTCTAGAAATGCTGGGCCATCCTCCTGGTTGGATGCTCATGTAGGAGACGGGCCTGCACCTGCAAAGGTGGAGGCTGGCACTATAGATGCATCTATTCAGAAGAGAGTGCCTGGGCTTCTAGTTACTGAGGAAGAGACTATGTGGCCTAAGCACCATAGACCTAATAAATGGAGAAACAAACATTGGCGTCGTTCGAGATCAGTGTCTGATACCAATAGTGTTGTTTCCGTCTGCAGTAGCTCGGGTAGTGAGAGTGACTTTGTACCAGTTAGACAGAGGCCTCATGTGAGCTCGAATTCACCGCCTGTGCGGCGATCTGAGCGTTTAGCGTTACGGCGCAGATAACTAATGTGGGTGGGGTAACAGGCTTTAGGCTACTCCACCCTGGGGCCGTATGCATGACGCGGTGTTAGCGAGCCAAAACTGGTTTTGCTGGGGATTTCTAGGTTAGCGGCGAAAACTCAGTACGCAAGCGGTGTTAGTGCAAACACACCGAGTGTAATCTAACATCACATCATGCATAAGGGCCCTGGTGTTGGACTGTCTACAGGGGTCGGGCATACATAAGTTACTCTGATCCCTGTCACACAACAAGTGTTGCAGTATATATGTTCAGTTGACTTTACTATGCAGTTATTTGAGAGTGGTGGGGAAAGACCGGGGGCCCCGGGGGCGCCAATGAATGGGTGCAGTTACTACTGTTCTGCGTAATGCCTATGCCTAAGCTGTGCGTTGATTATCTACCATTTCTTGTCTAGCGAACTGGTTATAGTTGACTGGGCATACTGCGTTTTTGCTGCTATAACCGGGGGAGTGTTTATGTTTACCGTGAGCATGGGGTGTGTAGCAGGTTAGATTGATCAGCTGGGCGTAACTGGGTCACTTATAGCATGTATGTGTAACCGGGCGAGTGGGTTGCTGTTACCGCGCAGTATGTCTTGTTGTTGGTGGGTTTTGCGTGGGGGTGGGGATTCCGTCACCGGGGATGTCCCAGTATTGTGCACCGGTTGGTGGTCGTGGTGCATAGGCTGGGGCAACTAGGTCACCCATATATGGTGCGGGTGGAAATTGTCCATGGCCACGTGGTGCCGTGATGTAAGCGGTACTGCATGGAGCGGGGAATGCCCTCATCGGGTGGTTTGGTGGGGTTCCCCAAATAGGTCATGCGGGTCGTACCGGTGGCGCACCTGGTGTTTCATGAGTGAGGTAAGTGCTCTCTGGTTAGCACGCTGACTGGACTCTGCAGTTCTTCATGTGAGTATGTGTGGGACCAGTCACTCTACAGGCTGCCGGCAGACGAGGTGGGTGTTTTTGTTCTGGCATTGACACTTATCCCATCTCCACATACATCTTGTTGTTTGGTTGTGACTAATTCAATGAGAGTATTGCAAGGCGGGCCACGCCTGTGTTGGTCTGTGCGTTTTGGCGCGCAGACTTTACACAGCGTGTATGGCGATCGTCCATCATGGGGGAAATACAGCTGAGCTGCAGCTGCAGTTTGTTGTGTTTTCAACATAGCCAACGATAATCTATTTACGCCCAGCACTCCATTGGGGGGGTGTTGCGGTTTCCCCTTCCCTCGATCTTCTCTTCGCAGAGGTTGAGGGTAGTGACGGCAAGAATAGGTAGTATTAGACCATTAGGCAGTGGGGAGGTTTTCTTTGCGACTTCTCCACAGCTGTCTAGCCTGCTGCTGTCATCTGAGGTATTGGTTGCCAGAGGCCCTCAGAGAGGTACAGCGGTCGGGTTGGTGTCTCCTCCTGGAGTTGCCAGCCTGTCATTACGTTCTCTCGAGGTGTCGGAGGCCCTTCAGCACAAACCCTCCTGCGTCAGTTCTTTGGAGACATTGGTTAGCTCTGACGAGCTGTCATGCTTCCGGGCATGGCAGGCCGCTGAGGCGACTGTGGTCGGGTCGGCGTGTTCATCCCGTACTGATCCGTTCTCTCTGAGCCCAGCTGTAGGGAGAGTGGTTCAGTCTCTCGGCGCTGGTTCGCCTGGTTCACGCCAGATGGTGCCATCAGTCGCAGTTGTTGACCGACCTATTGCGTATATGTCCGTGAGCTCTGGGGAAGTAGGGGCTAGCGCCTCCGGGAAGCTAGTTCTGGCACCTCATGACAGCGGACGGACAGCAGGGGGAGGTTCTGGGGGTGCGATGGACGTAGACCTGCTTGTATCACCCGTGAGGTGGGAGGGGGGCTTCCAGTGTCTCCTGTACCCTCTCGAGCATCCAGAGCCTTGGCAGAGGGGCAAGTGAGGACTGCGGTGCAGAAGGCTTAGGCATCTGTGCTGCATGACACTGTTCCTGCACCTGCTGAGTTGGTGGTGACTTCACTGGCCAAAGTGTTGTTTGGGTCGTTCAACTATCGCTATCACCATAGTGATGGTTTGAAACGTGAAGTGCCCGTAGATGCATCTCGTGTCGCGGTTAGCGCTATGTCTTCGGCTCATCGTGGTCAGCCGCTTCTGACTGCAAAGTTGTTCCTGTGGAACAAACAGTTGAGGTGTGGGGGCAGGCTGACCGCACGACGGGGCGAGTAGCATTCATGCTTGTGGTGTGGCGGGTGAGTGGTGCATATGGTGTCAAGCTAGGGTACAAGATCGCAGATGGCTTGCCGAAGTTGTCGAAGTGGATTGTCAGGTCATGTAAAGGTGGTCCTGTCAAGCTTGGGGGTTCCTTACCGGGAATGTGGCAGGCTTGACAGAGAAGAGCCTGTCGCGACTCTGGCATGACACTCCTGATGAGCCGCGTAGTAGCCGTGACTACGCGATTTGGCAGAAGGGGTATCAGCAGATCTTGCGGCTTTGTGACCGGAACGGGGACTTTGAAGTCTCTGACGATGCGGGCTGGACCGAGCCGGTAAGTAGTTCAGTTAGTCCGTTGAAGTGGTACAACCAACGGTTGATAACTCTCTTCCATGCATTGTCCGTTCCGGCATAGCGGGATGGCTACACTAAGCAGGAGATTGCATGTCTCGGCAATGATTGATTGATTGATTGATTGATGGTTGCTTTATGCCGTGTCGGCAGCATAGGCCATATTCACAGCGAGAAATGTTTGTTTTTTGTTCAAACCATCGCTTTTACATGTAAAAGCAGACAATCAAGTATGTACCAATAGACACTCATTAAATTAGAAAGCTCACAATCATATATTTATGGTCAAGGGAAACAAATTCCCATAGAAAAAGAAAAGTTTTATTAATAATTGATAGAATCAATTTGGTAAACTAAATGAGGTGGTACAGTCCAGCTGCCCTAAAAAAGTCTCAAATGTTTTCCTGTTTTACCTTAGTAAAAAGGTCATGCATACTGGCTGCAGTGTATAACTGTTGGCACAGGGCCAACAAATCAACCAACTTAGTAAAATGTGTTTGAGTGTCAGCAGGGACTGACACCCAATACATTCAGGGGGAGGTTCCCCCTTGAGCAGAAAAGCATGTGTAAACCACGAGTGGCCAATAGGGCAGCGGCTAAGGACCACTTGGTTCCGCCGACCTCCCGCATGAGTCTGTGGTGGCTTTCCCACAGATGGTTCAATTTCTCTAAGTTTATTAATGTTTTCATCCCACTCATGTTGCCATTTGGATTTTTATGTGGGTGGCTATTAGTGGTTTCAGATCAGAGTGAGAGATCAGACAAGGTTCTTCGCAGCCCGATCAGCTTGTTTGCTTCCTTGTATGCCGGCATGGCCAGGCACCCAGCACAGGTGGATGTCATACCCATCCGTTGTCAGTATGTTCATTTTATAAATGACCGTTCCTAGAATAGGGTGATTCGTTTTCAGTCCAGCAACAGCCAGGAGGCAAGAGAACGAATCACTGTATATAACATAGTTAGTGTGGTTGGATACCTCGATACACTCCAATGTGAGGAGGAGTGCTTGGGCTTCTGCAGTGAAAATCGAGCTCTGATCGGGCAAACGCATGCCAAATTTTTCCCATCGGCAGACTGCCACATCAGCTACCCAGCATTCGTCTTTCGAACCATCAGTGTATATGGAGAGGTGGTCTGCAAACTGGCCTTGAATCTCTGCATGCAGTCCTTGGTACTCGAGTGGATGTGTCCCAGACTTCCTCAGTTCTGTGAGTCAGAGGATAACCGATGGCTTCCTCAACGACCACGGGGGATGTTCTGGGACTTTGCCATCCTCCAACATGTCCAACGCCACGCCCAAGGCCTCCAAATTAAGTTTCATTCGGAGCCTGAGTGGCCGGATGTAATTCGGCCTGGCTTCATACCTGGATTCGTCATGTTGCTTCAATAGACAATTGTGTACAGGATTCAATGCATTAGTTTTTATCTTGATTACATATTGCATGGCCAGTTTGATTCTCCTATTGGTAAGTGATGGTTCATTGGCTTCGACGTAGAGGCTCTGAACCGGCGAGGTGCGGAAGGCCCCAAGGGGCAGGCACAGTCCCTGGTTGTGGATGGTTCAATTTCAGTAGTATAGAGAGGACCGATATGGGTCCATATTACGTAATCGTCCCGCGTCAGAGGACCAACGCGGTACAATGACCTTAAATGACCCATTGCATGTTTGCACCGCGGGACAATGGGCATAAGTGCCCTTAGATGACCTATTGCATGTTTGCAGGATTTTAGGTTGAACTCATTTGACCTTTTTGACTGGAATGATGACGTCACTCTTCAGGTTGAACTCATTTGACCTTTTTGACTGGAATGATGACGTCACTGTTCTACCCATTGCATGTTTGCAGGAGTTTAGGTTGAACTCATTTGACCTTTTTGACTGGAATGATGACGTCACTGTTCTACCTTGCAGGACGGACATCTGTTTTTGATTGAACTCATTTGACCTTCGCTTGCAGGATGGACAGATGTTTTTGGTTGAACTCATTTGACCTTTTTTGACTGGATTGATGACGTCATGTTTCTGGTTGAACTTCGCTTGCAGGACGATTATCTGTTTTTTGCTTGGTTTGATTTAACCTTTCTTTGACTGGAATGATGACGCGACCATTCCACTCAGAGTTTCTTGATGATTCAAACTCATTCAGTCAGTCATCTCCCACCATCACTTCAACCTCAAGCAAGTATTCAATACGAATGAATAATAATATATGAAAGATTACAATGGAGAAGCAACAGGTATGTGTACTCAGTTTTATTTATTTAAATAAAATATACATATGATTTCATAATTTCGATTTTCTAATTTCAATAGAAATAATAAAATGAAAGAGCCTATTTTACAATTTTGATAAAATAATTAAAAAAAGAATGAACAAATAAAAGTGTTTTCCTTTTCTCTCTCTCTTCTTTCTTCCCTCCTTCCTACAACCCTCCATTCAAGCTGAAATAGAAGAAGAAGGAAATAAAATTACAATTTACTATGAAATTGTTATTTATTTATTTTCAGAGACATTCATTCGCCACATGCTCAAAGATTTTTACTTCCGATTCCGGTTTGCGGAAGCATCACTCCAGAGTCTACGCATGTCACGCATCACTACAACCGCTCACTTGCAATCGATGTGGGAAGCTATTCCACTCCTTGCTAGGACGAAGAAGACATGAGAATAGATGCACTTCCAGAATCGAATCACGATCACGATCACAAGCACCTTCACGTTCACAATCTCGATCTCGTTCACGCTCGAACTCGCAATCAGCTGCTGGTGTTGATACTAACTACTACTACTACTACTACTACTTCCTCTTCTATTCCTGCTACTACTTCTACTATTACTAATTTCAACACTTTCAAGTGTGGAGAGTGTGAAATCAGTTTTTCTCATATGAGAGACTTATTGAGACATAAGAAGATACATAGAATTCAATGTTCTCTATGTTCAGAAATTGTGGAGAATAGTAGAATTCTTAATAGACATATGCAATTACAACATGGGAATTATATTTCTACTCCTGCTGCATCAATATCATCAGCATCTTCTGCTGCCGCTTTTTCCTCTCCACATTTCAGGAAAGATGAAAATGTTGAATATGCTAATGATGATGTTACTAGTAAAAGACAGATCGTTTCAAAGAATAACAATATTTCTTGTATAGATTGTGGTAAACGATTTCCATCATGGAGACATTTGATCTCACATAGATGGATTCACGCTTCAGGAGAAACATCTCCGCATCAAGAACCTTGGGTTACAGATTCTAATATTCTCCCGCCTTGGGGTGAGGGAGAGGACATTGACATTCCATTACGCCTGCTTTATATGGAAAATTGCAATACTATTTTAGCTCCTCACATCATGGGAAAAGTTAGAGGAATCTATAACTTCCCTATTCCCGATTCCACTGGGGATACCTCATTGATAGAAGAACATCTTTGTTCTATTTATGAGATAGAAAAATCTTCATTTAAGATTAACTTTGCTTTTGGAATAATTTTGAAATCGATTGAAACTGCTGAATATAGCTATTTCACAGCTTATTTTAATTCAACAATCTTTTATTTTCCCCGCTCTGTTAATAATCACGCTAATCTATTAGCATTATTTGATTTTATTAGAAAGATAGATGTAGAGCGAATTATTCAGGTGATGGGTGAAAATTCCAAATGGTGTAAAGTTTACATTACCAATGTTAATTATTATGTTTTCAGAAAATCCTTTGTTATTGGGAGAGAGAACGATGTTCCGGATTACATTCATGCAAAGAGATCTATCAGATACTTTTAGAAAATTAGTAACAATAATAATTCATGTTTTTTTCACTGTTTAGCTCATCATACAGAGAAGAACTTTCAAAAGACGCGAAAGCTTTCTCAGAAATTATGTGATGAATGGTTGTTCTTCTGTAATTCACAATGGATAACTTTTCAGAAGACTAAGAAGAGAAAGTTTGAAGGTGTCAGATTAGAAGATATTCCAACATTGGAGTGTTGTTTTAATATTAGTATAAATGTTTACTCATTGCTAGAAGATGATACATGTATTTCTCTTTATTCCTCTCAATTTTCTACTGCTTCTGATGACCTCAATCTAAATCTTTCCAATTCTCATTTTGTAGGAATTGTGATAAACTTTTTTGTTTTAAGACAGGAGTTGTAAAGCATGAGAAAGTATGCACAAAAAAGGTTAGATTTATATATCTGGGAGGGATGTATTCTCCTTCAAAAACTATCTTTGACGACTTGTGTGATAGTTTAAATATAGATTGTGAACAACATTTACAAAACTTTCCTTGGTTTGCGGTATACAATTTTGAATGTTTACTTCCTAAAAAACCTCTTCACCAGGAAAGAGAAGTAAATGAAAGTGATGATGATGAGATTGATGATGATGAGGAGATTAATGATGATGAGATTGATGAAGCTAATGCGAATGAGCAAAGAAATTTAAGGTGGTGTATAGAGCATAAACCCATTTGTGTTAGCATATCTTCAAACACTCCCGGTTATCTAGAACCCAAATGCATCATTGAAGAAGATTTAAATACATTACTTTCCAAGATGGAGATTTATTTGAGTGAGATACAGGATGCGATGAAAATATTATCAAAAACACGATGGAAGGTGATTCATAGGAGGTTAAATGAGTTATTTATTTCCTATAATTCGCCTTCAAGTGCTTACATCTCTATTGTGAGAACAAGAGAGAGTGAGGGAGATGTTATCAATGACGTTGATATCAATGATGAGGTTGATATCAATGATGAGGTTGATATCAATGATGACATTGATATCAATGATGATGTTGATATCAATGATGACATTGATATCAATGATGATCTTGATAACAATGATGAAGATGAAGATGATGGTAATGATGATGCCAATGTTGATGTGGGAGAGGAGTTCAATGATGATGATGATGATGATGATGATGATGATGATGATGCAAAAGGAGAAGGAGAAAATCTGTTTGACTCACCCATAGCGAAGAAATTTATTGGAGGCTACTACTCCGACGATTCAATGCGCGCTGAAAAGATAAGATTGCGAATATTGAAATCTATAGAAAAGTTAAAGGAACGGTTTGAGACATATTGCTATTGCCTTCCTTGTTTAGGTTTCAACTCCAGTAGGTATGACCTTCCAGCTGTGCGAGCTTCATTTGCAAAGCACTTCAATCTTGAAAATGAATTGAACTATATTGCTAAAAAAGCAAATCAATACAGTGCTATTGTAACAAAGAAGTTTGCCTTTTTAGATATCAGTCTTTTTCTTGCAAGTGGAAGTAGCTATTCCAAGTTTCTAGTAGCTTATTCAGCTCCACATTTTAAAAGCTATTTACCTTATGAATGGCTAACATCTTTTTCAAAACTTTCTCACCCCACTCTTCCTGAATATGAGACTTTTTATTCTGAACTAAAAAATGTGTTAGAGGAGGAATATATTGAGTGGGAAAAGAAGGGAGATATTGATTCCACCCCGCCTAAGACTGGACGCATGAAGTATAATGATTTACAAATGATTTGGATGGAGAAGGGAATGTCAACTTTTCGTGATTTCCTAATTTACTACGCAAATTTAGATACAAAACCATGTGTTACAGCAGTAGAAAACATGCTGGCTTTCTATATATCTTTACATATCGATCCTCTAAAAAGATCTATCTCAGCACCAGGTATAGCTTGTAGATTATTATTCCAATCAGCTAAGGAAAACGAATGCTTCTTTTCAAGTTTTTGTGAACGAGATGCTGATCTATATACCAAAATAACTACCAGAATAACTTTAAACCTCAATGCAACTGGAAACATCTTGATATGTATAAATGGATGAATTGGAAATCGCGAGAAAGCAATATTAGGATTGAACATAAGCTTAACACTGGAAAAGAGGTGCAGATTGGTCCATATTTTGCTGATGGATACTGTCGAGAAAACAATACTATCTATGAATATAATGGATGTTGGTTTCAACGACATCCTGCCAGTGAGTGTTCATTTTCTCCTTCCATTAGAAGCTCAATTATCAATTCACTGAAAGAGAAACATCTTTACACGCTAGCCAGAGAATACTATATTCAACAATGCGGTTTTAATTTGATTACAATATACGAATGTGCATTTAAAAAACTTTTACAAGAGAATTTGAGTATATCGCAAGCTGCAAATGAAATTCTTCCTCCATTTTATATCAAACATCCTCACAACATTTCTGTGGAAACTATTTTGATCGCTGTTGAAAGCGGAGAGCTGACGGGAATGATGGAAGTAGATATTCATGTTCCCGACATATGGCCGAAAGGGAAGGAGCAAAAGCTTTCCCCTAAGGAATTCTTCTCAGAAATGCCTCCTATATTTTGTAATGTAGATATTCCATTTGGTGAGTGGAGTCCCCTGATGCGTCAATTTGCATTTAAGAAAAGCTCAAAAGATCCTGTTAACACACAAAGGCTTCTGGTCGGAGGTCTCCGAGGAGAGCGTATTTTGCACGCTACTTATCTATTGCAATTTTATCTTAAGATGGGGCTTGTGGTCACAAAGATTTGGGCAGTGATCGAGTGAAGATTAGAATATTGCTTTAGAGGTTTGTGCATGTTCATTGTGCATGTCTAATTCACTGGGTGGGGACGGAACCCCCGACAAGACCCGACCCCACTCCGCCTTGATATAGAACACCCATATGCCCAGCACTCTGCCGCCACCTAGCGTTAACCCTGGGTACCCCCCTCCACCCACAGGAGGAGGACGCGACCCACTCCCGCCAAAAGAACACGTGACCTTAAAACTCCACCCGCCTCCACGGCCACAACCCCTCCAGCTCCCGATCGGACAACTCCAACCCTAACTTCAACCCACCCACCCACACCTCACAAAGACCACGGGAAGGGTAAAGGGCTCGAATCCAGTCCCCACATACCACCACTGGGATCAAAAACCCCACGGGACGAACAAAACACAAAGGGCTAGCACCCAGATAAGACAACACCCGACATGTAAACCTCTTAACGAAGAAAATAAAAAACCACTCTATGGAACTGCTGTCTCCGCCTTAGTGAATTACTAATGCTTGTAGGGAGGCGGATTCAAACTCCGATTTTCAAATTAAGGGGGAGACTGCTAAGGTTATGGGGAATGCGAGTTATGGAAGTCTCCTAATGTTTAAGGCAAAACATGTCAATGTATCTTATGTGAGGAGTATTCAGAAGGCGAAGCTAGCCGTTAATTCAAAATTATTAAAAAATATGACTGAACTAGATGATGAAACTTTTGAGATTGAACAGTGCAAACGTTCAATTCGTTTAGATATTCCTGTTCAATTGGGATTTTTTGTTTTAAATACTCTTAAGTTAGTGCTTCTTCAGTGGTATTATTGCTTTCTAATTAAATTCATTGATAGAAGTGATTTTGAATTAACACATTGCGATACAGATAGTTTGTATATGTCTTTTTCTGGTAAAGAGATGATAGATGTTGTAAAACCCGAGAGAAAAAAAGAATTTTTTAGTATGCTTTATGATCATTGTAATGATTATAATTATTTTAAATGGGAGAACGGATTCTATTTACCTAGAGATTGTTGTAAAATTCATCGCAAACATGATAAACGAGAAATTGGAATTTAAAAAAAAGAGTATACGGCATCCACATCCTACAGTTTGAATTCCAAAACCTATCTATTGATTACAGAGTGTGAGGGATCGAAAACAGAGGAAACGGTTTCCTGTAAATCCATTAACAAAAGATGTTTAATGAAGAATCATACTTCTGCTGAAGAATTTTATGCGAATGCTTTATTTCGAAATGAAAGTGGATCAGTTATAAATACAGGTTTTAGAGCTCAGCATAATGAAGTTTGGACTTATAAGGAGAGACGAACGGGTTTCACCTTTTTTTTATATTAAGAGACATGTAATGCAAAACGGGATCGATACCACTCCATTGGAAATGATTCTCACACCATGGAAAAACTATAACTCTTTCACCATTCCTCCAACTAGTTGTTTATCTAATGACTTTCCACTAAAACTTGAAAAGTATGGACTTTGCTTTGGATGTTGCTGGCAGTTATTCTATTATGAAATGGCTATGTTTCATGGAAACGAATCTATTGCGTTTCGCATTAGCTCTTCAAGTTTCAACACTGCAAAGTTTTTATCTAGAGGGATTTTCCAAAGCAAAAGAAAAAAAGGATGGGCAAAAGTGTCTAAGAAAAAAATGATTGCTATTCTTAACATGAAATTAATGGAAATCAGAAGTAGAGTGATTGTGCAGTTGCGATCACTCCCTTCAGGTGGCACCATTGTTCATCCTGGTGATCGATATGATAAAAAGTGGACTGCAGGAATTAATATGGGGATGAGTGAAATTTCTAATCCAACAGACATGCTTGGATCTAATTTTATTGGATGTTTCTGGAGAAAGTTTAAATCAATTGTAGATTCATTCAATTCATCATCAGCAGCAGCATCATCATCTTCATCTGCAGCATCTTCATCAACATCATCATCTACATCTTCATCTCCATCATACCATCACTAGGCTGATAACTCTCTCCCCTGTCATGAGTATAACATCTCAAAAGCATCATCTCTATCATCATCATCATCATAATCCTCATCAGCATGTCGATTGTTACAATTGAAGATGATAATCAAGCTTTTCAGGGTATGAAATCTCCAGCTACTATTAGCGTGAGTGGAATGACAGGTAGTGGGAAAACATCATTGATTCATAGGATATTATCTGAACGTCGAACGCTATTTGAGATTCCTGTTCATAAAATTCTCTATTGTTATGGAGTTGAGTAACCGTTGTTTGATAAAATGGATGCAGAGATTACAGATATTGAATTTATGGAGGGCATCCCATCCAAAGAGAAGATTTTTTTTTCTGATCTTTCTCAACACAATTTGATTATACTAGATGACTTAAATTAAGAAGTGGTGAATAACTTAGGTGCTCAACATCTAGTTAGTAAGTTTAGTCATCATCGAGGATGTTCAGTGATTATGGTCAGTCATAATGTTTATGAACAGGGGAAGTGTTCACGGACCATTTCTCTGAATGTTCAATATATGATTATAATGAATAATTCGAGAGATATGAGACAAATTCAGCGAGTAGCGACTCAGACAAATTTGGGTAAACTGCTGTTGGAAAGTTATAAGGATGCTGTTGAGTCTAAAAAATTCGGATATTTATTGATTTGTCTACACCCACGCGATGTGGTAGATATTTCCGCATCTACTCGTTTGCGATCAAAACTCCATGCTAATATATTTTTGGGAGAGGATTTAATTTCCTATTTACCTTAGTGAATAAAATAATAAAATAAAAATATGAAGGATTATATTTATGGATGGATGAGAGTCTCTATGCAATTGAATGTGAGTGTATATGGAGCTTCATACACAATCTTTCATTCATTCATTCATTCTTTCATTCAGGAATCACACACACACACTCACACACACACACACAGCCACATTTTAGTTATTTATACCTTGGAATCTGATGATCTTCATTCATTGGGAAGAAAAATCTGTTTGCACATACATCATGTCATCACAACATATTCAGCATTGCAAGGAGTTTATTTTGTTGTTGTTGAAGTCGAGACCTGAGCAGGCTAAAGCTTTATTGGTGACGGCGAGTCGAAAACAGATTGAATGCATTGCTGAGATTTTAGTTGCATTATCAAAATTATCCATCTCCAGAAATATTAAGCGTTTATTGGAAAAGCATAAGAAACTAATTCACAATCTTATTCATCTGAATGAACACGCAAGATTGCGCCTGCTTCAGTTACATCATAAAAAACTGCATGCGATTTTCATTTCAATTAAGTCAAGATTGTTAGGGGTTTTATCATGAGGAAGTATGGACCCATAACATATGATTCCTACCTTCGATATAAGAAGGAGGAGGGGAATAAAAACAATATCATAACATCCAGTGAACTTATTGATGATGATGATGATGCAGTTGATATTGATGTTGATAAAGATGTTATTGATAAATTTGCTATCAATGAAAAGCCCCACCAGAAGAAGAACAACAAGTCAAGGAAAAAAGAGCAACCTTTGAGCCATCCTGCCGGCTCTGCTCCTCCTCTATACGACGCGATCGACGAGAGGGCGTCGTTTTTGTCGCCGGCTACGATGACGTCACCATCGTCTCATCTTCCTCCTCCTCCTCCTCCTCCTCCTGGAATACCGAGAACAAGTGGTGTAAAAAGAAAGAAGATTATTAATAAGGAAAAGATTAAGAAGGTTAGATCACTGATGCTAAATTCACTTTCAACAAAATCTTCACCTGCTGACTCCACTAGACCACAGACTTCATCTGGTGTTATCACAAGGCAAAACAGAAGAAAAGGAGTGAATGAAGAATGGCGAAAGTTCTCCCGTCGTTAACTGAGGAAGAGAAGCGATATCTTCATGATACATACTTCAATCCTAGTCATCCTGGAAGTTTATCAGGAATCAATAGACTTGATACTGAAGTTAAAAAGGAAAAGAAATTTAAAATATCTCTTCGCAAAATACGTGAATGGTTAGAATCGCAAGACAGTTTTTCAACTTTTAAGAAAGCTCCCCGTAGATATAAACGTGAGCGATTAGTTATATCTGATAACCATTATCAATTTGATGTTGACACCCTCCTGATGATGTTTTATAAAGATAATAATTCTGGTTATGGTTATATTTTAGTTTGCATTGATGTATTTACAAGATATCTAATAACTAGACCATTACTCAATCTTCAAGCTTCTTCTGTTAAAGAAGCATTTGAAAACATTAAAAAAAAAGTTAATCCCCCTCCTCCTTAAAATATTCGCAGTTGTTGGGGATCGGAGTTCATTGCAAAAAATGACGCCGCAATATTTTTAATCCCTAAAATATCAATCATTTCACCACCTTAAAATAGCGAGGACTGGGCTTATCGCTGAACGTGATTCAAACACTTCGAGCTCGCTTGGCTTAGTTATTCAAGCAACTCATAGCTTTAAACTGGAAGTGATTCAACTGCAAGTGGTAACAGTAGCCCACAAATGATAGTGAGCATAAAGGGAAAAAAGGATTGGTACTACTCCGCGAAATGCTTTCTGTTGAAAAGGATAAGAGTGAACTTTGGCATATATCATATCTCAGAAATGTTTCAGCAACTACCACAGGGAAGAGCGAGCGTTTTAATTTTCAAGCCAAACAATCACGTGAAGCTCTCATATTTAAGTTCCCCATTTAACACGTCATTATGATGAAAAGTGGGTAAAAGAAATTTTATTTTGTTATAAACAGAACGTAAAATAACAAGGGTTTCGAAAAGAAAAAGTCAAGGCTGGGATAACTCGCCTATTGAAGGATGGTTTATCCTGAGAATTGCAAAGGGTTGGGAGGTAGTGAAGTGATGATACTTTATTTGGCTAGAAACAATTTTTCTGAAACTGTTCAAGATTAAAAAAAAGTATTCTTTGGTAAGATGGAAATCATAGATTCCTCTTACATTAGTGGATTTTATCAAGTGAAATTCACCAATCGGAGTGTAGATCAGTAGACTTAGTTCGGAATATTATATGTGTGTTATGTAATGTGCTTCCTACATTTTGTTTTGTTTGCTTCACTGTTCAACATGGTGTCTGAATTCATTAATGGATTTAAACTTTTTCACATAAACATTGGCATTGATTTTACAGTTTCAATCAATCCCCCCATTCATTTGGAGCGGGGCGGGTGGTATATACCCTTCTTCAAATAGGATTTTGAAAAAGAAAGTATTCCAGAAAAATCTTGCAGAGGAAAATGAAAAAGAAAAAGAAAAGCCATTCCTCCCTGTCTTCAGATCGTTAGCTTCACCACCGATAACATCAAAAATATGTGTATGTTTTTGCAATTCATTACACATCGGTGCAATAGGAGAATTCTCCGCACGGGGTGTTAGCTTACAGCTATAAGAAGTGGTAGGGAGTGGAGGACATATCATATGACACACATCTGGGCTCCGTTACACCAACCCATCAATATTAATACTTGAATTCTATAAGGATCTCCCATCAGAGGACGACGCGGAGAAATCCCTTTGATAGAAGCTGACGTCACTCGTTGAGTCTTCAAATTTGTAGAGACTATGGCCTTAGTTCCGCTTGGTACAAGCTCTAACAGCTGGGTGCTTATTCCAATGCTAAGTGTATCACAGCATTCAAAAAACCTAAGAAATAGCTTTAAAACTATTTCCGCTTGAAGCCATGTAAAAGACATCTTCACCAAAATAGAGGATGGTTTCACCAGTTTAATTCATGTATTAGAACCAACCAAGGAGAGAGGAGCGATAATCTAACGACAGAAAACATGGTGGGGGACGATCCAATACCGCCCGATTCCTTAAGAAGAAATAAGAGAAACAGATGAGAAAAACGCGGAAGTAGAAGCAGAAGAGAGTAAGGCATCAATTACTATAAATAGATTGATGCAGGAACGCATGCGTCAGTCGAATGGAGGAATAAAAGGCGAAGAAGAGGTAAAAGCAGTGATAGAGAGAACAAAAAGAAGAAGAAGAAGAAGGATCAAACAAAATGCAAATCTCAATCCCTACTTTCTAAAACATTTCAAACGAAAGCATAAGAAAAGAGAAGTGAGGAAGTTGAAGAGTGAGATTGTGAGTGTTTGAGAGATTTGTGATAAGAGAGATGAGGGAGAGGAGTGAGTGTGAATGATTCACAATTTTCATTAATAAAATTATAAAAATGCAGCAGGAATATCTCCTACAGGATGCGGTTGAGGGAATATACGGAGAGACTGGATATTTTTCTCCAAACCACGTATGGATGCAGGGGTCTTTGTACTTCGGATTATGTTCAGATTCACCCTACGTCCACCATTTCCAATGAGGGATCGGATTCTATTCAAATAGATGGAACGAATGTGGATATCTCAATACAAGGAATATTACAGATGGCGATTTCAATGAAAATCGTTAAATTGGGCAACTCCCCAGTCGGGTCTACTGATGGATGTCACCCTCACAAATCAGCGCTGTATAGTGTATTCCGTCAAGTGAATGCCACCAAATTAATAATTCTTACATCAATTGATGGCGGTGTTTATATGGCGCTAAAGAATTACTATAAATCAGTATTTGGAAAATAAGGGGTTGCATTTAGTTATAATGAATGAAGGATACTTTCCGGAATGAGATATGTTGAAATTGGTGAATATTAATCCAAAGAATCAGCCCCTTCCTTTAATGCGGGATGATTGCGCGTCATAAAACTCACCAAATAAGGGGCAAGTAGCAGAATTTAAAGGTCCTCTGGATTAGGATTTTATCGATGAGTTAAGATAAGATTTTAGTGAATGGATGTGAAAATAATCTTCGAATTTAAAACAGCATAGCAAACGCCTTTAGACTTCTCTTCCTCAGAAGGTTGCAAGTTTAGCTTCTAATCACTAAGATGTATCCTCACGTAAAAACTATATTTGCATTAGAACCGGAGATATTACTACAGTCATTCAGAGAAGTTTGCTCCACAATTCTGGGTTAATGTAGCGCAATTCACTTATCCCCGACCCATGATGAGACTATTCACAATTCTGCAGGTGTTTAACAACATGGAGAGGCTACAGGTGTTTTAGGTGAATAAAATCCCTTATCAACTCGCATTAAACACTTGTGATTGATATAGCATACTCAGAAAGTTACAGCCATAAAAAACTAGAAAATCCCTTTCAATTTAGAACATTGTAAAAGTAGAATATATTTCCTTTGGAAAATAGAATGGACAAAGTGTCCGATAGATCTTAAACCCCTAATTTTGAAAATGGGGAGGTGATTGAATCTTTGCATGCATGGGCTAAAGCTCATAGACATCCAGATTCTATGTACATTGGTCTCCTGATGATTTTCAAAAAGGGAGGACAGTATTCTGTTTCAATGTGGAGGGTCTACCTACGAACTGATTTGGAGGGAGTATATCCTATTCTGAAGCGCGGAATCATCCAGAATATGTCTCTCATTTAAAGGAAGCTCTACAACTCGTGGTCGCCATCATTTCAGCACAGGTCATTGGAGATTTCACTATTAGCAATCAAGGACTTGTTCACAGTAATCAATGACAAAGAGAAAGAAGAAGAGAGGGAGGGAAAGAGATGAAGAAGAGAAAGGAAAGAAAAGTGAAAGGAGAGAAGCATCCATACATTTAATGTTAGTTTTAGTATGAGTTGATCATCCAGAATATGTCTCTCATTTAAAGAAGCTCTACCCAACTCGATGGTCGCCATCATTTAGCACAGGTCATTGGAGATTTCACTATTAGCAATCAAGACTTGTAACAGTAATCAATGACAAAGAGAAAGAAGAAGAGAGGGAGAAAGAGAGCGAAAGAGAAAGGAAAGAAAAGTGAAAGGAGTGAAGCATCCATACATTTAATGTTAGTTTTAGTATGAGTATCCTCAAGAAATGTGAAAGATGTTTAGAATTAGTATTATTAATATTATTATTATGTTGTATATAATGAGATCTGAAGAGCAAAATATTTCTATCAATCGCTATTATCAGTAGATATTTGCTAATAGTGAATATGCGGAGTGAAGTGGAAGTATTATGATGTGGTGTATTATGATGTGATGTGATGAGATGTCTTGCGGTGTGATGTATCATGATGCAATATGATGAAATGTGAAATTAAAATAATCCATCGTCTAGTGTCTGTAGTTATTGCTTCTTTCTTTACAGTTCGAATTCATCTCCTGTTCATTGTTATGATTCCCTTCGAATAGAGAGTGAGATTTTCGTATTACTTTAGTATTTTCTTTTATATTAATGGTGTATGTATATATAGATATATATATCTAAAGATGAATAAATTAATTAATTAATTAATGAATAATTAAATTAAGTTCTATATATATATCTATATACTAGTTAACATGGGGGCTTTCACTCTCTTCCTTTCTAAATACTAAACTCCGCATCTCACAACACTCACTCTCCACTCTCTCACTTTCGCATATCCGACACCACATCCGCTTCAATTCAGGTTTCCCAATCCTATATATTAGGAAGTGAATATTGCAAATATTCTTTATTTATTGTATGTAAATTGAATATAAGTAAATGTTGATATAGATATATATATATATATAAATATATATATATATATAAATACTTTTCATTAAACTTATTTCATTAAAAAAACAACCAATCACTTTCGAAGATTCTCATCAATGCGAACTCGTTTTACTTTTCCACGTGCTTCAGTGTGGTATACAGGATTATAAGGAGTGATAAGGAATCATGATTCAATCATACATGATTTAATCATATACGATGTGGAAAAAGGATAGGATGTGGAAAAAGGATGTGAAAATCTACTAAGTAAGAGAAGTATTTCTTTATGGTGTGATAGATTCACGGATGTCGTTATTATCGTGGAATCGTGATGCGAACGACTGAGGAGGACGGTCAAAGAGTGTGAAAGACTAAATCTTCTATGGGGATTTAAACAAAAAAACAACAAAAATAAAACAAACAAAAATTGTTACACCACACAAAATGAAATCTTTTCACCGCTAACACAATTAAAGAGATATGATTTAGTTAAATTTTGATTATTCAGATTTTCTTTGTTTAGTCCGATTTTCTTTGTTTATTAGAAAGATGTTACTTTATTTAATATTTCTCACCAAGAATGACTCGATGTTTCTTGATGTTGTTGCATCGTCTCCTGCAGGTGGTGGGATATCTGGAAAGTTAACAGTAGTAATAAAGTTGTAAGTGGAGTAAAGGTGAAGGTGGGGGAGAAGGATGTCAAAGGTTATTCAGTCGGTCAGTTCATTTGGTGAAAGTTCTGCTGAAAACATGCATGCATATGTAGAGACCGCAGTAATAGAGCTATAAGTGGAGTAAAGACGATTATGAAGCAGAAGGGAATATCATGACTGGTCATCTCATTTGCTGAAACTCCAGCTGAAAAACATGCATGCGTGTCTACAGACCGTTGTAATAGCGCTATAAGTGGAGTAAAGACGATTGTGAAGCAACGGAATGAGTGGTCAACTTATTTGGTGAAACTCCTGCTGAAAAAAAAACAACAACAAAAAACAAACATGCATGCATGTCTACAGAAATTATTGAAAACATAAAGTGTTTAGGTTCAATGCTGGGCAGGAGATTCTATCTCTACATCAAGATTTTCATGGGGAAATAATATAAAATTGGACTTCACATTTAATATAGATCTGAGAAAACTTTTCATTCAGAATAACAATGAAGAGTTAGTTTTAATATATCTATATATATATATATATTTCCCACCTGGAGGAATGGGAGAGTGGAAATCTTGTTGGAGTTTTGGAAGATGATGATGATGATGTTGGAGGGGAGTAGAACATTTGAATGCTTCCATCCCATCCTCCAGATTCAGTCCTCCCTCCACCCTATCCTCCACTTCCGTTACAATCACCAATCTCGCGGTTTTGAAGCCGTCTGCATCGGATAGGTGAAAGGAATCCCCCTCCTCCTTCTCCACCATCTCCTCTTCCTCTTCCTCTTCCTTATATTTCTCCTGTAATTCGAACAGATCCTTGGTGGTGGTGGTGGAGGAGTCAAAGGTGGGGGAATAAGTTGAAGTGGACTCACCAAATGCCTGCAGTGTCTCCCCTAGTAAAAATGCTGTGAAAAGAATAATAATAATAATAATAGTAATAATAATAATATTAATAATAGTAATATTAATAATAATAATAATATTAATAATAGTAATATTAATAATGACATTGATATGAAATAAAAGGGAAGATGATGATGAAAATGATTATTCTGATATATATAGATATATTAATATATATATATATTAATACATATATATATATATATAACTTATATTAAGGATAAATGTATAACTAAGCTCACCAAAAGTGGAGCTTGGCGCTTCATTTACTATCCTCTGTCGACAGCAACTCATGAACATCTGACAATGGGAGCAGAGATGCTGACAGAATTGTTTACAGCAACTTCCTAAGGAAGATTTCAAATTTAAAAAAAAGGTAGAATTAGCTGCATCAATATTATCATTATCATCAAGCATCTTCATCATTCATTATCAATATCTTCATTTTCTATCCGCATCTGTCATACAAATAAAAAAGAAACAAGCAAACAATGCATTATTCATTCTCAAGAATTCATTTCATATCATTTCATATATCATATCAGTATCATATATCATTTCATTTCATATCATTTCATATATCATATCAGCATCATATCATATCATATCATATCATATTATGTTATTTCATTTCATATCACACCAGTCTACTCACACCACAGCAACACCATAACTCCTCCTTTCACATTCATCAATAGCGGCATTAGCAAAATGATCATCATCATATTTCATTCCAACATATCACAAATTAAATAAACACATAATTATTATTCATTCATCAATAGAAACATTAGCAAAATTATCATCATCATCATTCCAGCATATTACACATTAAATAAACATATCATTTTTAGTCATTGATGCATTCATTCATTCATGTGCAAGAAAATATAACATCGCAACTCGACTTATCACATCACAGAAAAAAGTTACCTGTGTTCTTGTTCTTTGATTGGCGATAGTATCGCACGCATAGGCTGCATGAAAAAAGCAGGAGGGTGCAGACCGCACCCAATGCAGATCTTAGCGCAAAAAGGGTCACGGCCAGTATGCTGCCTTGAGGTACCCCTAGTTCCTGTAAGTGTAGGCTGGAATAGGTAGTCTCGACATAAACGCGGAAATGCCTGAAGGCTAAAAAGTTCCTGATGAAAATTGGCAGGTGGCCACGAAGGCCAATCGCATGAAGATTCTCCAGGCTGCCATGCTGCCACGTTGTGTCATAAGCTTTTTCGAGGTCGAAAAAGACAGCCACAACGTGCTCCTTCTTAAGGAAAGCATCTCTTATGAAGGTCTCCATGCGCACCAAATGGTCGACGGTGCTGCGGCCCCGTCTGAAGCAACATTGAAGGTTGGACAGCTGGTCTCCTGACTCCAATAGCCAGACGAGGCAGTTGTTTACCATGCACTCCATGGTTTTACAGATGCAGCTTCTGAGGGCTATGGAATGATAGTTGTTGGCTTCACTCTGGTCTTTACCAGGTTTGGGAATCGGTATTACTGTCGCCTCCCGCCAAGAGGCGGGTACGACACCCGACTACCAGATGTTGTTGAAGAGTTACTGTGTTGGTATAGCCATAAATCCCAAACAATAAGAGGAACCTCCAATCAACCATGGGGGTATATGCTGGTCTGTGGCCCACTAATATACTTCCACTTGCCACGGGGGGAGGTCTTGTGGGGACTGTTGTACATCATTTAGATATAATTTGTGCATACCAATATATATATGCATAATAAATAATTAACTGTGATTATGCATCTGATGCATTATCACCACAAATATGGTTTCTCTTGCTGGTACAACATTAAGAAAAACTTTATTGCATTTGATTTATTTTATTGTTGGTTATCTAGTTTTATTTCTATTCATATTATTTAAGGGAAGGCCGTGCCGGGAGGCCTGCCACTGGCAGGCTGAGAGTCCAGGCGCCGCAGGCCGAGAGTCCCGACTTTAGCCGAGTCGACTTTACTCGACTCGACTTTACCCGACCTGGCTTTGCCCGACCTGACTTTACCCTATGCAATTTTACCCTACTCGACTTTACCAGACTCAACTTTACCCGACTGTACCTTACCCGACTCTACTTTACCGGACTCTACTTTACCGGACTCTACTTTAACTGACTCTACTTTACCCGACCCTACTTTACCCGACTCGACATTACCCGACTCGACTTTACCTGACTCGACTACATCCGACTCGACTTTACCCAACCCCCTTCTACTATTGGTGCTGGGGGGTCGGTAACCAAACAAACAAACCAAAGACTTTACGGGATCCGACTTTACCGGACCCGACATTACCGGACCCGACTTTACAGGACCCGACTTTACCGGACCCGACTTTACCAGACCCGACTTTAGCCAACCGACTTTAGCCGACCGACTTTAGCCGATATGACTTTACCGGCCCCGACTTTACCAGACCCGACTTTAGCCAACCGACTTTAGCTGACCGACTTTAGCCGATATGACTTTACCGGCCCCGACTTTACCAGACCCGACTTTAGCCAACCGACTTTAGCTGACCGACTTTAGCCGATATGACTTTACCGGCCCCGACTTTACCAGACCCGACTTTACCGGACCCGACTTTACCGGACCCGACTTTACCGGACCCGACTTTACCAGACCCGACTTTAGCTGACCCGACTTTAGCCGACCCGACTTTATCCGACACGACTTTACCCATCCCGACTTTACCCGACCAGACTTTACCCGATACGGCTTTAGTCGATCTGACTTTACTTGACCCGACCCTACCTGAACCGACCGGTCGTGAACCGACCCAATTTGAATCCCCTATGCCTATTATAAATATATACATACATACACATACATACATATACATGTAGGAGGGGGCAGACCAACACAGAAACTAATAGGCGAATATAGTTAGTTTTATTTGGCTTATATCATCGCACCATGACCATGACTCAACCGTAACCATATTTGGCTGGGCAACCCGCCCTACCCATAATAATAATAATAATAATAACAACAATAAGCGATCCAGGCTAATCAAACATAGTGTAGCATAAGCATCAAGACCATAACAATATGATAAGTGAAATAGCAATAATCAAGTTATAATAGCTATACAAAAATAATAAAAATTGAGAACAGGACAGGAGCAGGTGTTGCCCGGTCGAGGCGAGCGAGGGAAAGGCCGATGTGCTACAGGTAGGGGCCCGAGGAAAGGTGGAGCGGTGGCGCCACCTGACGGATTCGAACCGAACCGGTCAATAGTTACACGCCAACTTACGACAGGGGAACTCTGCATCGCCTCCCTACACCAGTATATGCTAGATATACGCGTGTATACGTACATATACATATATACCCATACATATGGCTATTATAAATATTATACATATACATACATATACATATATATACATACATATACATACATACACATACATACATATACATATATATATATACATATACATACATATATACCCATACATATGCCTATTATAAATATTATACATATACATACATATACATACATACACATGCATACACATCCATATGCATCCATACACACCCATATACATATATATACATACACATACACACATATATATACACATACATACATGCTGCAGCTAGATTTTGCTCTTGCTGCAGGCAGGTCTAGGCATTGCGCATATGGATACAACGATTTTTGTAAGGCTTCTCTCCCTTTCTAGTTAGTTCTCATGTTGACTTCTATCATTTCTTGATTCTCATCAGTTCGCAGTCTGCAACTGGTGCGACTCTAGGGGGGGGGGGGCAGTGTAGTAGTCTGAACATGAGCTCTACTACCATGCGGTAGCAGCGGAGACTACGCCGCACACCTACACAGTTACACTGAACTGCTCCAGGTGGCGGCAGGCTAGCCACCGGGCAGACCCCGACTGGGCTGCCCTCTACTGCGTGTGGCTAGCACACACCCCACACACACCTATAGAGTTGATGTGGGACCTGGCGAGTCAGGGGGCGGGTCAGATGACTGTGGATGCCACGGAGAGCAGATTAGTTCAATAAACCAAGTTGAAGCGTACCTGTATTGGATCTTGGCATTCTTCTGTGAGTGTGTGGCAGTGTGGGAGTCGGAGGACCGTGGGCCATTACAATGCGATTTGTGAGAGGGCAATCATTGCCCTGCCAGTATTAAAGGGAAAATCCCCGCCAGCCTCTGCACCATTTGGAGGCTGATCCTCTTTCATTGTCTTCTTCTGGTCACATTGTTGTAATTAACTTCATCCTTTATATTTGTAGGGTGACTCTGGTGGTCCTCTTGTCTGCTCTAAATATGGCCAGTTCTCACTCCACGGCATCACTTCATGGGGTGATGTTGATGGCTGTGGAAAACCCGAGAAGCCTGGTGTCTACACTCGAGTGCACCTATTCAGAAACTGGGTTCACCAAAAAACAAATGGTACGTGATTACTTTTTATTGCATTACATTTACTTATTGGCCTGATTGATAAGTAATTGTCAGCATTCACTTTTATTTGACTAGAATTAGGATATTCAAAAACAAAAACATGCATCATTTATTTGCAGATGGAATTATTGGGAACAAAATGTTGTTTGTGGCTATTTATAGATAATATCGGGAGACTTGACAGGTATGCATTGATCTGCCTGAGAAGAGCAGTCTAATGTCTGCATCACTGTAGCGGCTGAGGAAAGTCATGAGGACTTATTGACCCTATATATTACAGTTTGACCCTCAGTTTTAATTAGACCCTAAATACCTCCTAGAGAATAGGTAGTTTTGTGATATATAAACTGTGCATTGCCATATTCAAGTAAAATAATTGTGTTATGTAGAGTTGTCTTGGTTATATTATACTGTACATAATGATATATAGAGCCTACATTGAATCGGATATATTCTTCTTTTGCTTATTTATTACAGGTGCGTTCCAGTCAGGCCCATAAAAAAAACCTCGACCAGACTGTCAATGTGACCTGCCTCACCACAATATTGGTTATGGGATTGATGCGGAGCCTAGCTTTAACCCATGCTCTACATAGTATATATGTAATCCTAGAGATAGAAATGCACATCACAAGAGGGACATGAATGTAAAGTGTATAACAGGGTATAACATGCGTAACATGGCTTGTGATAGCTTCAAATGAAGTTCAAATTTAAACCCATACTAATGGAATTAACGAGGAATTAAATATGAGGCTAAGCCAGCAATTTATTTCGCTAACAAGATGAAAAATGTATCCCATTCATGAAATTCTTCCTTTGTTAGGCTTCTGTATTGCATTAGTTTGATCACAAACATAATATCCTCTCTGAGAAGGAACTTCACTCTCCAGTCTGGAAGGATGATGCAGCATGTACTAGGCATCCTGAATTATTGTTCCATAGTTTTGAGTCTCTGTCATATTCTTTCATTGATTGCTATAATCTACTTTACTTAGTTTGAAGTAACATTTATTCTAAATGGCTACCTTTGGACAGGTCTGAAATGGAAACATGACAAATTAATTGTTGACAGTCACATCAAAGGTGTATAGGTTCTATTACATTGACTTTGTATCCTTTTTTATGAAGTAAGAAATGCTTAATAAGAGCACCAGTATCTAAGCTTGATACATATGCTCAAATCTATGGGTAACTTTTACTTTTTAATGTGATGCTTTTATTGGACTATGCAGCTTTAACTTTAGATGAGTTTCAGGATGAGGCCATAATAATTAATAGAGAAATCAATGGGAAAACAACATGCATGGCTAAGCCATGGGCTATGACTAATAACAAGAAACATATAATTATCTAACTAAGAGAACATTACTCTGGTGTATCAACATGAGACTATGTGGTAAACAAAAAAGCACTTGGTACACATATATGCTGCTTACCTGGTAAATACTACCACTAATATTAGATTCAACTTGGCTGCCACTTGGGACAACATCGATTAATTACCTCGGATCATCCCAACAATTTGTTTGCTAATGCACAGATCCTATACACTTGGATTGCATAAATGAATGCTCTCAGCTTGGACAAAATGGTGGATTAATCCAAATGGTTTTTTGTTTGTATTCTTAAATAACCAATATAGATACAGCAAGATAGGATTTAAAATATTTCATGAATGCATAATTTAGTTACATGTCCATTTAATTAATCTGGTTGGTCATAGCTTTATAACAAAAAATTAATATGAATAAAAAACCATGTGGGACTTTCACTGGTGGCTACATGTAGCAATACAGGCTGACACTACTGGTACCAGCAGAAATATGATGTCATTGCTCCTGATGCCCTCAGCCAAGATGTGGGCATTGGAATCAGATCATTTTGCACACGACCCATGTTTTTATTAGGTAGGCCTACACCTCAGAGTGTTCTATTTGAAATTCTGACAACCTGATGATTTGAATGCATCAGCCTTGGTGTTTTGTGCCAGACTTCTGCTGTCTTCCATGTCGACTTGACAAGTATCAAAGCACAAAGTATAACCTTCATATTCTTGATGATCTTCAAGTTCCATAGTCCAACGATTTTCAGTTTCTGTCATTTTTCTAGATAAATATAATAGGTTGATCATTATAACCTACCTTACATTAAAGGGCCGTCGCAATTATCAACATTCTCACAAGCATACACACCATGGATACATCTGAGAATGATACAAATTAAATTAAATTAAAACTGCATAATCCGATCCATTTGTCCCTGAACCACGCTGTAGTACCCTGCAACGTTCAGGAGTTGATGATTCTATTTCTACCATAATTCAGTACTGTATTTCCGATTTTAATCAAACAATTGCAAGATATATTGTTGGGAGAGGATGGTAATGTGTTGTGCATTTGATAAAATGTTGATACTTGTGAAAGACCCCTTAGTTTGCAATCACTTTGATTATCAATGGTTACTCTTAGAGATATTTTAAGTGCAAAGTAATTTTGGCATGCACGTCAAAGCTCTGTCACCGTATACTTCAGCAGTGACAAATTCTATTAAATTGATGTGGTATCCTCTTGTATGCATTAAGAGATGCTTATTGGTATGTATGTTAGATGTGTAGAATCAAATGAAGAGTTCAGGCGCAAAACCCCTAAATGGAAATTCAAAAATTGAATTAAAATAAAAGATATTTGATTGAACACAATTCTAATTCTCACTAATTCCAATCACAATTCAACCATTCTTGAGACAAGATAATTATGAAGTAATGAAGCAAAAAATATGAATGTAAAGATTTAGCCTTTTCAAGGTTTGACTCCAATGTGTATCCGAATTTTTGGATCGGTCTTTATGGGGGTTTACCATGTGCACTCCTCAAATCTAGATAAATGTTCTGGTTTTGAAAATGTGATGCTTTCATTGAACCATGCCGCTTTTTTATCTCCAATAGCCTTCACTTAATGCGGTGAATTATGCCATGCACATGGGTTTAACTGTAGCCATAACCGGGAATTGAATGGACTAGCTATTTGTTGTGCTTTTGTTGAAATCAAGCCGCTCCCCTCATGAAAACAGGCTGACATATGGTACCACTGTTCCTCTGTCCTACACTTCCATATTTGGATAATAAAATATAACATAAAAGTCAATGTATTTTGTTATTCCATTAACTTGTGTCAGACGGGATGGCCACATCAGTGGGCTTCCCGTGGGTTCGAAACCCAGCTGAGTTAAACCAATGACTTAAAGAATTGATACCTGTCCCTACATAGCCCGGGGATTAACATTGTTCATCTTGCGCCTCACAGGGCGTGGTGGCGGAATTGGTAGAGCATAGGCTTCGTATGCAGGAGATCGGGAGTTTGGTTCTCGGTCGAATCAAACCAATGACTTATTAAATTTATACTTGTTGCTTCCTAGGCTGCCGCTCGGCATTAATAGGATAGGGCAAGGACTGGTTAGATCAGTGTCAGGATAAACTGACTGAGTGGTATATTGGGTCATGCTGCTGGCAGCTTGATTTGCTTGATTTGCAGTGAGACAAGACTATAAAGTTGACATCACTTCGCACTGTCACGAGTCAGTACCCATCCTGATGTGACCTTAGGTGTTGCCAGGACCTAAAGCTCCAAGAAACAACTAACTGTTGCGCACCCAACATGAGAAATTCTGTGCACAGGACAGTTGGCATTACTGGAATTCAGCCCACCAATCCCACCTGCCAACTTGGGCCTGAACCAGGCCTGACGATTGAGCTGATCTGTGCGACTCACAGGCTCGTTTGTATCTGACCTAGATCAAAGATTCACCCTATACAGCAGTAGCCTGAGTTGGGGGGAAGAATAACGCTATATAAAAGCTGGCAAAAAATATCTACATGCTGGGTAAATGAAATAAGCAGATCAATTCTTAATTTAAGAAGGACAATATATTCTTCATGTATCTTAATGTTTACCTGCTACTTTTGATTTGAAAAATATAATAAGACATGTAGTTTAATGGACCTTAGAAGTGAAATTGATGGCATTCTATGGTCGCCATCTTGTCTTGTTGCATTCTCTCCCATTTCATCGAACTCTGTGCTGATATAAGTAGCCATTTGATACTGGAACCAGGAATTGTGCTTCCTGTTCCATATTAAAGCTATGTTCACCCATTGTCATTAACTACAAGTATGGGGTGAATCTTTTATCTATGTCCGACTCTACAGTGTGACTTTCCTTTTGATTCCTCCACTTTTGTTCTCCATCCCACCTGCCCAACTCCCATACAAATTAAGGTTGAGGGTATGGGACCTCAAAGGCCTTAACGCCATGAACATTGACTCATTGAACCATACAAATCAAGTCCTACTTCATACCGACTTTAATATCTGAATATAGTAACACTCTATACATCTCTTGTATCCCCTGTTGCTGAATTACTGGGATATATGGTTCAAATCTTTAACTCTCATAGCCTGCAACTTTTAATGTGAATATTTGATGAAAGCAAGTAGATTAACAGACTTTGAAACAACATTTCGTGATATATTTGTTTTATTCAGATGCTGGATGGTTAAATAACTAGGGTACTTGCGTCCTCCGCCTGAGCTCATGAGTCAAATAAAAGATTTACACAATTGATAGTTCACCAACCGGACGCAGTGACCAAATTGATAGAGTGCAGGCTTCATGTGTGGAAGATCGGGAGTTTGAATCCCTCCTGAGTCAAACCAATCACTTATAAAAATGTATACTTGTCACTACTTGTTCGGCATTAATAGGATGGGGCAAGGACTGCTTAGGACAGTGACAGGATAATGTGACTATGTGAGAAATTGTGTCAGGGTGCCGGCAGCCTTGTCTCCCAGTGGGGCAGCACTATTAAGTTGCCATAAATATGCACTGTCCAAAGTCGTTACCCATCCTCATACAACCTTAGATGTTGCTAGGATGCAAAACAACAAACCAACAAAGATAGTTCATCAACTCAGAACTCAGTCTCATACAAAGTGGATTTGTTATTTATCGCAGAGTAAGATTTGTTATTTATCGCAGAGTAAGATGTTCAGGATAGAGTTCAGCTCAAGTCTATTTCCCAGTTGGACCCAGAAAGATCAACCTTATTGCCAGTCCCTTCCAGTTTGGGAGAGTTGGTGGAGAAATTTGACAAGACAACTGAAAACGAAGCGCAGAGTATCTGGTGGGTAGCGGTTAGGATATTTCTGGTAAAAGCCAGTAGGGAGCGTGTAGATAGCTAACACTTCTTTGTCTGTGTCTTAAATTAAGTTTGTCCTACAATAAACAGCCAGGCTTCTGAGTAGACAAATACAGTTTGTGAAGTACCCACCCTCCTTCAATTAGAATGTATGCTTTGAGTAAAATAAATGGGAGGTCCAGCCAAGGACCAGTCAGAGACTAGCAGGGACGAGCCAGACTCGATTCGACTTTTAAATTGTATTAATCTATATGATTTCATGAATTATTCCATCCAAAGATACCAGGATATGATAGGTAAACATATATTGAACCATAGATTTACTACATTAGATTGCAAATTCATGTGGTTATATCAATGACCCACCGTTCCGACCCTTTTGCTATATTAACAGATTTGCTGTGGGAGTAACTAGTTATTTATTTACAGTTTGGTAATAATGTAATTGTCCTGTCATCACTAACGTTATGATGTTGTATGACGTTGCAATGCCGGAAAGGATGTCGACATCTAACTAAATTGTGCTGTGTCATTGTCACATATAACTCATAAGTATTATGTTTTGTTTGTTTGTTGTTGTTTTATATCCTAGCAACATCTAAGGCCATATCAGGACAGGGTATCTTTAACGCCAAATAAATCAAACAAATTGTGGATCGTCCGTGCCCGTGCCTGAAAAATTGCCTGCTCCTGATTTTTGTTAAACTGTTAAAAATGCATCGGGCTAGCAGCAATTAAACTTTTGTACCAATTTTTAAATCATTGGTTTGAGTCGGCCAGGCTTGGAACCCAGGAGTTTGAATCCCATGACATACTAGAACGGGAGGTGGACGCTCAACTAATTCGGCCATCATAACTGGTTACGTCAAGATTCAGATTTGTATCTCAAAAGGACGATCAAAAATTTTGTTTGGGGGGGGGGGGTGGACGGGGTCTAATTGTTTTGTTCTAAGTCTGATAAGATTGGCAATGACGTCGGTATGGAGCTGCTATGGATGCTCTCTACTGGGTAGATTACTGAAGAGGTTATACCTTGGGATCACGAGGCAGGCTATTTATAGCTATAAGCTTAGCACATGGCCTCTAAAGCTGCCAAGTCTGATGAAGCATAACATTTTCAAAATCTAAACAATTATCTACATATCTAACTTAGATACTAGTGCACTTATTAAACATGTATTGCCACATAGAAGGGAATAGGAAGGCAATTGATAAAACCACTTAGGCCTACTGCAGAAGGCTATGGTGTCAGAGGATTGGCATGCTTGCCATGATTAATTGAGCATGTTTGAACTTCAAATATCTCAAAAGTTAGCCATTCAAACTAAAAGTTACTTCAAACTAATGTAAGGTAGATAATGATCAATATAATATATTTATCTCAGAAAATTACAGAAACTTCAAAACCATCTGACTGCAATGTTATGCATCAACGTGGAATGTGTGCATGTCATGCCCGGTGGACATGTGAGAGTGTTTGGTTGGTTGTTGGGGCTTTATGTCCTGGCAACAGCTAAGGTCATACAGGATGGCTGAGAGAGGCGGGCCTCGGAGGAGGGCTGCTCTGCATTCGGCTCGTCCACCAGGATCCTTCACTGAGTCGCAGCTGAACGCCGGGCTTGCCTTTACATTTGTCATGGGGGGTGATGAAAATTGGAAATAATGCGCCTAGAGCAGCACTCCAACCCATCTCTTTGCATTCTGGGCCAGTGTGCTACCCATTTCACCACCTAGGCTCCCAGTCCTTACCCTATCCTATTAATGCCGAGTGTCAGGCTAGGAAGCAACAAGTATCAATTTTATAAGTCATTGGTTTGACTCGACCGGGAACCAAACTCCTGATCTCCCACATGCGAGGCCTGTGCTCTACCGATTCGAACACCGCACCAGGTATTGTCTGTGTACATCTGGCATGGACCACTTATGCTGTGTTCATACTTTAAGCATCAACTGGATCATTATAAAAGTACTGCATGCCTCCACCCCACACAGTCCATCCAAACAACAACCACCGCCTCGAGCTGCGAGAAAGAAAAGCTACCTAACACCAAATACACAAACAATATGGTGATCGTCCTGCCAGTGCCTGAGAAGAAATCACCTCACCTTTGCTTTTCTTATTCGATGCTTGAAACTGTTAAAAATGTGAGACAGGCTGTGGCAGCAATGTCCAACCTTTGTGTGCGCCAACTGTTTGCTATAAGTCTAGTAGTTTCCATTCGGCTGGGGTTGAGAACCCAATACTTGGAATATCAGCAACGCAGGAATGCCCCGAGGTCGGACGCATGTAACTCATTGCAGCCATGTGATTGGCTGATACCTGCGGTTACGCTATGTATGGTTGTCTCCGTTGTAGAAAATCATTATAAAAAAATAAAAAATAGAAACCACCCACCCGACCCTGATTGTTATTTCAAAAGGATGATCACCATTTAAAAAGAATTATAAATGTTGGCCTAATGCTTTCGTTATACCAAAGGTAATTAATTGATCATCAATGAAAACACAACAGACATGTGGTAAAATTTCAATAGCTTTAATAGAATGTCATATATCATCAAGGGATAAGAATGCAACCTTACATTTGACAGGGAAAAAAGTAGTTAATTTTACACGCACCATCAGCGGACACTGAGGTGTCACACACAACCAGCTGCTGATATGGATCAATTCAAATTGGCACAGTTACACATTAATACATGCTAACTATTGCAATATCTACAAGTAGAAACCGTTTACATTCCTTAATCGTGGTGTGTGATCTGCTTGTGTTCACCACGCCTAGCCATAGTAAACGTTGGCAAGGCACACCCTTATATATATGCGTGTAGATATAGTATATGTAATGATGAAGGTGTACTGGGATACAAGGGTGTGGAGAAGGAGCGATCACCCTCAAACTGCAGCTCACCTTGGTTCATGCTGTACAGCTGTTGCTGCTAAGCAGATCGGGCACAGGTTTCCATTCACGGCAATGAGGATGTCAAACATGTCTAGATTTGATTCTACATATCTAACTTAGATACTGGTGCACTTATTAAGACATGTATCACCACATGGAAGAGCACACTGATGGGGCATTGTTGGAGTTTTATGCCCTGGCAACATCTAAGGTTATATCAGGACGAGAGCACACTGATCATCGTCATAGACATTGTGCATGTTATATGTAACATGGGTAATTTACGGGGTGGAGACCTCCCCCGCCCTTACATAATCCGCCAGAAGTGGCGTGCCCTGCCCTCGCCCTAGTTCCCAACGACCCGGCGCCCTCCTCTCGCACTATATACCAGATTAGCTGGATTAACTCCACCGGCTGCTGCTAGCGGCATCCGACCTGACCTGACCATTTCTAATTTCCCGCCAAATTGATCACGGGTTCGCTCCCCACCGATTTCAACTCAGAACTTCCACAGCTCTGCTAAGAGAAGCACCTAACTTCTTCCCACCCACCCACACCAATGATTAAATGGCTAGCCATGGGGTTGAGGGGTCGGGTCCCGCCCTCTTGTGACCTGTGAATAAGGACACTATCATTGGACCTGACCCATGTAGACAATGTACATAGTGATTGAATTCTAACCTTCCTGAATTAAAAGATAATTAACCACTATTCACCTCATGACTCCGCCTTCATAAATTGTGTGTCATTAGTATTGGTTTACATACCATGCTTTCAAAATATCCATGAGCTGAGATTAAATTGTCACCATCCTTCAGACTCAGAGAAAAGAAACAGATTTGAAATTGACCCGGATCGATTCTTCGTACTCAATTCGAAATGGTTCAATGAAAGGTAAATAAGGCGAATGGGGTGAGGTGACCCATTACTGTGTGATGGCTCCCGGTCACGGGGGGGAGCTGGACATAGCTCAGGTGATAGAGTGTCCACCTGTGAAAGTGTTGGTCATCCTATCGATCCTGCTCAGTGGACCCATTTGCAGTTTGGGCTATGTTCCGTTCCAACCAGTGGTCCACAATGCGGCTCATCTACAAAGGTCTGTGTAGGTGTGTGTGTCTGCCCCTGTCTGTGCGGGAATGGAAATAGGTATACGACATATGGAGACCAACATGGCTGGAGATGGCGCGAGCAGCGCGATCGACACTTTCCAGCTCTTAGATAACAAAAAATAGTAAGCTGATGGAGGGGGCTGTTGAGCTACTACTACTACGCACCATCCGTCTCCCGTCCAGACCGAGGCTGATGGCAGGGGAGGTTACAGTGGTTCGGAGCAGGTCCCCCACCATCCAGGTCGCTCAACCGGCCTAAGGCAGTGTCATACGGGGAGTTTATATATTCCATTGACAATAATATTTGCATAACCTTTATACACCACCTAAAAGAACCCTTGCTGCTTATTGGAAAGAGTAGCCTATGTGGCGGCAGCGCGTTTCCTTCAAAGAAATATGTCGACCAATAGCCGATGATAAAAATTGATGTGCTCTAGAGGTGTTAAATAAAACAAGCTTTACTTTTTGTTCCTGGTCACGAGTAAATGGGCTGCAGTGGGCAGGTGGCAGTTACCCACCCTGGAATGGCCAAACACATAACGAGGCCCATAGTACTAGTAGCCAGGGCCGCGTTCAGGGTGGCTGAAATCACTGAATATGGCGGCCATTTTTTAGGCGCTTTTTGTCTCCTGTCTGAAATGGGAGGCATCTCCAAGATGTCTCCGAGACGCAGCCTGAACAGAAATAGGCCAAAAACCGTCATGGAGACGTCTCCGTGACGCCTCAGAGATGCCTCCCATTTCAGACAGGAGACAAAAAGCGCCTAAAAAATGGCCGCCATATTCAGTGATTTCAGCCAATCACAGCACAGCTTTTCCATTGCAAATGGCCACCACCTAAGGGGGCAGCCATTTTCGAGGCAACGATCTGCTTTTGCCATTCAGACTAGCATGACATCAGGGATTTCCCCGAGACATCCCGGAGGCGCACCCTGAATGCGGCCCTGATCTCTCGGCGAGTGTGCAGCTGCAGCTAAGGTCTGGCCCGCCCCTGTGCACACCGGGCACATACCCGGCATGTGCACTGAGACGGAATGACGCCCGACTCGCCCATGTCGACTTAAAGCCACACACAAACAAAATTGGTGATCATCCCCACCCGTGTCTGAAAAGTTGCCCGCCCCTGATTTTTGTATTCTTTAATTTAAAAAAAGGGAAGTTAAATGGAGAGGGCGAGTGGAGTGAGAAATGTATAGGGGAGTGAAGAATGGATGGGCAGTGAGGGAAAGGAACGGAGAGGGATTTGAGGGGAGATAGGGAAGGAACCGGGAATGAGAGGGGTAGGGCGAGGAGACCAGTGAAATACTGACACAAATAAAAAATAAAAAATAAAATCAGCCCACCCGATCCTAATTTCCATTTCACCACTCAAAGCTTGCCAGAGTCTTAGAGATCGTCAGAGTGGCGCCAACCCACACAAAGCAAAGGAAGTCAGTCTTAGGCAGAGTTATTTGCTCTTTCCTGAGAAGAAACAATCAAATTCCGTCAGTTTTGATGATAATAAATATTGTATCAACCTCTTCATTATGATCGTATGCAGCTGAATGCTACTAATTTAACAGTAGAAAAAGATTTAGATGAATGCCCTACATACTGAGGAAGAAAAGTATCGAAGGAACTAACAATATACAAGTGCGGAGAGTATTCGTTGTTCTACTATCAACCTGAAGTAGAATGAATTGGTGCACTACCGAGCAGGCTGGGTGCAGGCATCTACACGGGCAGGTGCACAAGGGTCACAGAGCGTGGCTTTAGGCACCCTACCATTTCCAGTTTCCGGAAACCAGGTTTGTCGACCAGCTTCGGCTACAGTTAGAGGGAAAGGGAAACATGGACCACCTTAATACAAGAACCAATGCATTCACAGCGGAAAGAAGGACGTGAGTTTCACCGACACCTAATTAACTAATACATTGACAGGTCACAAGAAGGGCTTCTTTGTTTGTGGTTTGTTGTTGCTTATTATTTTGATGGCAACCTGTGTTTACTTAATATACATAGTTTCTGCGGGATAGATCTAATACCCTCTAAGACTAATTATTATTGTTATTTTCCTCTTCTTTGATGCAGGCTTGTGGTAGCCTATACAAAGATCGTAGCTCTCAGCTCTAATGGTATACAGCCTCGAAATCGTAGAGGAATGTTTCTCTGGCCCAGGGACTGTCCAGCGCATTCTTGAATTGATTCATGGTAGCCGCTGCCACCACTTACTTCTTCCGGTAGCTCATTTCACATGTTTATCACTCGCTGTGAAAAGAAGGCCTCTCTGAGTGAGCTGTTGTACCTTGGCTTGAAAAGCTTCTTCTAGTGACCTCTGGTATTGCTTCCCTGTATGCGTCTGAATAGCAAGGCCTCATCCCACCAGAATACTCAAGAAATCAGTTCAGGAACTTATGCTTGTGTCGGTGCATGTCCACACGAAATTTACGTGTATGTGAGGCTTGTGGGCTCTGTAATGGGCGCGCCCGGCCGTCCGACTCTCACTCTGTAGTCACAGCGAAGAACACCTGATGTTCAATTACAGTGTAGCGCTCGACCTCATGGGTGTAGATTCTCCGTACCAACTCGGCTCTGATCGGCGCGCTGTAGTTGTCTGACCGGCCGCCACTGTTCGACCTGATACACATCTGACCGAGTAGGGTAGTTGTGTGGTGGGGGTGGCGTCAACCACACGCAGTAGAGGTCAGCCCAGTTGGGGTCTGACCGGTGGTGACCCGTGCCGCCACATAGCGCAGTGTAGTGGTACTGCGCTGATGGCGTCGTAGTCTCCGCTGCTACCGCGTGATAGTAGAGCTCATGTTCAGACTACTACAGTACCTTGAGTCTCTTGAGTCTGTCTGGATAAGTAAGGTCCTTCAGATGTGCCACTAGCTTAGTTAACCTTCTCTGAACAGCTTCAATGGATTTAATATCATTCTTCAATGTCGGGTGCCATATAGTGACTCCATACTGTAGTATTGGTCGTACTTGGCTCTTGTACAAAGTGGTCAGCATCTTTTCTTCCAAGCATTTGAAGGTTCTGTGAATCATTCCCACAATCTTATTAGCTTTGGAGACGGTTTGTTGTATGTGCTGGGAGAAACTTAGCCTATTGTCTACAAATACTCCTAAATCTGTCTCTACCTCACTCTCTTCAAGAATTAGTGGCTGGCCAGAGAATTATCATGCATAACATATGTATATTCTGGGTGGTGTCTCCCTATTCACATGACCTGGCATTTATTCGGATGGAACTTCATCTGCCACTGCTTGGCCCAGTTCTCCATTTGCAGATCAGCAGAGTCTTCCGTGGAATTCACAGTTCTGTAGATCTTTGCGTCATCTGTTATCCCACATGATACGATCTCTGGCAGGTCATTGATTAAAATGATGAACAGAATAGGGCCCAGGATGCTCCCTTGAGGTATCCCACTGATAACCTCTTTGAAGGAAGATTTACTGCCATTTACTACAACTTGGTGTTTCCTTCCAGTCAAAAGACTTTGGATCCATCTCAGAGTATTTCCTTTGATGCCGTAGTTTTGTACCTTGGTAGATAGCCTCTGGTGGGGACAAGTATCAAATGCCTTCATGAAATCTAAGTATATAGTATCTAGTGATTCCCCCCTATCCAATGCGTTGGTCCATATTTCCAAAGTTTCTAGTAGCTGCGTAACTGTTGATTTCTTGGTGGTCCGGTTGGTGGTCCGACATCAACTTGCTCTCTAGGATATGGCTGAGCATGTGCTCTCTCTGATGACACTTTCCATTACTTTGCATACTATAGATTTGAGACTTACTGGCCTATAATTTGTTGGAGAATGTCGGTTTCCTTTTTTGAAAATTGGGATAACATTTGCTATTTTCCATTTGTTGGGTAGGCAATCAGATTCAAATGACTTATTGAAGATTATAGCAAGTGGTTTTGCAAGCACCACACTCAATTTCTTCAGCACCTTTGGATGTACTATGTCAGGTCCAGGTGATTTGCCTATTTTGAGTTTGTGCAGCTTTTTTTTCACAATGTCTGGTCTGAATAGCACCTCAGGGAAGTCCTTCACCAATTTGCATTTCTGCACCAGGGGTACTGCGTTAACATCCTCTGTAAAAACTCCTGAGAAAAAATTATTTAATACCTCTGCATTATCAATATCCTTTGAAGCTAGGCTCCCATCTGGTTGTTCCATTTCATCTATTCATCTTAGAGTTTATATATGCCCAAAATGATTTTGGATTATCCTTGGCTTCTTGGGCAATGAGTTTCTCAAAGTTTCTTGTAGCCATACGTGACTTCCATCGTACCTGGTATCTGAATTTGGCATATATTTTGTGTTCATCAGAGCTTCTTGTGGCAGAGTATTTCCTCCAAGCTTGTTGTTTGAGTATGACTTTGGTAGACACTTCTTTGTTCATCCACAGTGGGCTGGTCCTTGCATCCGGATGGATTGTCTTTGTTGATATGTGTTCCGCTTCTTCCAGCTTTTGTGATAACTCACCCCAGCATTCATATATACTATTATCTTGGAAATGACTGTTCCAATCAATGTCCATGAATTCCCTCATCTCACCATAATTTCCACACAAGTAGAATGTTTTTAAGTATGACTTCTCAGTTTCTTCTGTATGGTACTGAAAGGTGAAAGATAATGTGAGGTGATCACTCTTGCCTATTGCCTAGGGGGGCTTGGGCTGAGATATCTGTGACCATGTTCTCTTAATTTGTGAATATCAGGTCTACTATTTATGCTTGTTGTCCTTCTCGATACCTGGTAGGATTTTCGACATGTTGGAACAGTAAGGCATCATGGGTTCTTTCAAAGAATTTGCTGGCCCGATGGGTTTCCCTTACTATTGTTGTGTTTCCCCTCCAATCGATCTCAGGCATGTTGAAGTCTCCCATGATCAGTACATGGACTGCTTCTGTGCCATTTGCTGCCCTGATTAGGTCGCCTAATTTGTCCCTGGTTGCATCACTGCTGTTTAGGCTTCTGTATATACACCCAACTAGGATAGTATCTTCCTTGTTTGGTTTTACTTGGATCCAGACGCATTTTGAAAAACCTATACTCTTATTTATGTTGCTTTCTCAAAGTTGGTTTCTCTACATCGATGATAACCTGTAGTTCTTCCATGTGTTCAGCAGTGAATCAGCATTTAGGTACAGGCACTTGAACTTACTTTTATGTTTGTTCTTAGCTCTCCTCTTTGGTCTGGTCCGTGTAGTGTTGCTCTTGTTATTACTTACATTAGTGTTACAGGGAATTTCAGTTTCTTCCATATTTGTCAATTTCATGTTTTTCATCTCTATAGTCCCATATAGCTTATCAATGGATTCCTGTTCTTCCTTGCTTGCAGTAATATAAACATGTTTTTGTGTTGTTGGACTTCTGTTGTTTCTTACTTCCTTATCTTTTCTATTCTTAGATTGCTTGGGGGTCCTCTGACCCAATAGATCCAGTTTGTTGTATCATCTTGCATTGTTTTCATCTTTGCTTCTTCAACTTTTTCCTTGATTACCTAACACTCCTCCACAGTGTAATCATTGCTGATGCTTATCTTACGGTATTCCTCTTTTGTGTCCTTCATTTTGTTTATGTTTCTGAACACTACTGATTTGTCCTCTTTATTTGCCAGCACTACTTTCATTGGTTGGGGAACATCACTGTCGGTGTTCTTCTTTCCCAACCTAGTGAATTTGGTAGTGTCCAGCTGGTCGATGCCAAGGGCTTAGGTGCAGAGGTTGTTGACAAATTTGGTGTCCTCTTCTGCCCTCACCTCCGAATTAGCAGCTTTACTTTCAGGTACTCGATAGATTATCAGGTTGAACTCACGGTTTTCTTTGTCATACACATTCTTTTTGTGTTCTACCATTGCAGTCTTAACAATTTCCTTGATCTTACTTGGGGATGTGGTGTCTTCTGATTTTAGTGATCTGGATGCTATGTCGGCCCAAGTTTTGTTAACTTTGTCTGGAACAGCATTTGCCTTCTCTTCTAATTTCTTTTCAAATGCATCCAATTTCTTGTCCATGTATTTCTCAAAGGTGCTCAGCTTCTTCTGCATGTCTTCTTGGAGTGATTCAATCTGTGTCCTCTGCTCTATCAATTCAGTTCCCAGGAATATGTCAATCCTTACTGCGGCAGCTGGAGTGAGAGAAATTGGGACATTCGTTTGTAAAACTGTCTAATTATAATGAAGAGAATCAGGGCTCCAATAGATGCAGTAAAGATGTGTCTGCTCTCAAGGTTAATGTGCCCAGACAACGCCTCCGGCCCCCAGCCGGAGTCCCACCGGACTGTCCGGAGCACCACCGGCTCCCCTGAAACACGGCCCAAGCAGCAACGCCCAGGTGCTGACCAACACAGCACTACCAACACAGCCGGGGACCATCACCCCGCCCCTAAGGCTCCAATGCCTCCCACGACCACTCGACCACAGACACCGCCGACGCCGACCTTCACCTCTCCCCCGGCGACACCGCCTTCCTCGACCCCCCCTGCCCCACCCCCGCCCACTACTGCCCAACCATCCTCTCGACCTGGCCCCACACCTCCGGCGAGGCGTGGGCCCGGTACCCCACCTTCACCAACACCTACGCCGCCCTCCGGGAAGCAAGCCTCCCCAATTTGTTGGCCGCCGGCATCCCCCTCCCGGAAGGCGAATGGCTGAGGGAGGCCGGCGGGCGGCCTTATAAGGGAAGGAGCGGGGAGGCGAGAATGCGGGGGAGGTGAGAAAGGGGCGGGGCAGGGAGAGAGAGCGAGGCGGGAGAAAGCTGAGGGAGGGATGACAGGGAAGGTGAGAAAGCCGGGCGGCGGCAGGAGAGGCGGGGGGAGGGTCTCTTCCTTCCCTCGCATCAAACGCAATGCAAGCATTACGACCAATGTGTTTATCTCTTTTTGGAATCTTATGAATCGATCAAACATTGTGACCTAGATAGCGAAAATGGGTCTTATATCCAGATATTGTCTCAAGATTTCATATTAATGTGTCTATGTATTTCTTCCCTTGGATTAAGTTAAGTAATCTCGGCTCAGTATATATCTGGTTAGAATAAGATCAATTTTCCCTGTCGTAGTGACATGTTAACTCCGTTTAACACAACTAGTTTACTTTGTAGACAAACCTCAACTAAAGAGTCCTAGTAATCTGATCTGATGAAAAAACTTACCGAGTATTTGGCTCCCACATAGGGATACTTACTGACTATATCAATTTAAGATTGTGACGGCACATCAAGTGTTAGTGGTATAAGCCAGGCACATCGTGACACTGACGTCATAGTACTGACATCACATTGCTGGTGTTGTGATGACAACGACATCATGTTAACCATGGGAGAACCTCGTTCATTTTTTGTCCTTCCGCCACTGTTCTTATAAGGTCGCTTTGATGTTGCAATAATGGCGAGCATGTATTACGCCAATGGGATGTGCGTGCCTAGTGACGTCATAGTAGCAGTGACGATGACCTAGCGACGCCGGTGGTAGTGCTAGAAGTGCCCGAGGAGAGTGCAGTGGATGGAAATGTATGCCTACAGGTGAACCACACACATTATCAACTTGCACTCCAATCACCATATGGTCAAAACTGTGATATATCCAAAAGGTTAATCTTGTATAGTGGAATATACAGGGTTAAACTATTGTAATGTAATCAGGAAAAACACGAAGACAGCAAGTATAATTATGGTAACTTTAATCAAGGTAAGGTTGAAACGTCCGGTTACACAATGTCAGCTCACAAGTGCTTATAAACGCGGCTAGAGATGCTATGGCCCTACCAATATCATATGTGGGGTGGGTGGGAGGCCAATTTAAAGTCTGGTCAAAGTCTTCTGGCTCCTCCGGTCGTAATGACAGAACCCACTGCTGCGTCGCCTTATATAGCTAATTTGTACCCACAAAGCAGCGCATCGACAGTTTAAGCACACTGCCTGCTACGTCATCAGAACCTGAGATCCACGGCGGCGAGGCTAAAGAACAAACTGCTAGCCGGCGACTGAGTTAAATACGTAGTTCTGACGAATTCCGCTAGTCGGCGCCAAAGACGTCCTGGCTACTGGCACGCCTTGTACTGTCTCCGTGATCCTGATTAGCCGCAATGCCAAAGCATTACGCATAATCAGGAAAAACACGAAGACAGCAAGTATAATTATGGTAACTTAGGGTAAGGTTGAAACGTCCGGTTACACAATGTCAGCTCACAAGTGCTTATAAACGAGGCTAGAGATGCTATGGCCGAAAAGAGTCTGATAGCAATCTCAGAGCCGAGACCGAAGGCTTCCGAGGGACATACGCGTGTACCGCGGATGTTTTCCAGTGACCAAGTTCTCTTATGTCCTGAAGGGGGACTCCGAGGCGGGCACAGGCCTGAGCCCCACCTCTACAAAGATTATGCAGGGTCGTGGCCCCTGGGGATCCGATGCTCAGTGCTGAGAGCGCGTGGCGAAGAACTTTGGTAGCCCTACTTGGTGTAATGAGCGTCCCAAGCGCATCCAGGAATGCCGGGCCATCTGGATGTGGCATCAGGCTCCGATGGTACATCTCCCATGCTTGTATGGGGCAGTATCGAGACCCAGGTATCGCCGGGACATGGATGATATGTGGCGAAGTTGACTCCCAGGACGTCTTAGAGCTGCAGACCCTTATGACCAGGGCTGAATCAGTACTAGCTATATCCTTGGCCCACAACGTGTGCCTTGTCGATGATGTCGTCTCCTGCATTAGCAGATTACTCGGTCTGAGCAGCGTAAAATATCCAATTATTAGGATGGCAATCATAGCAGCACCATTTGGGCCAGTCGGCTGTAAATAGTCCATGACCGCCATGAGAACATCAGGCGTCAACGGCGGGGCCTGTACCGGAGTGTGTGTGTTTACCCGCTTCATGCCGCGCTTCACAAGAGACACCAAGTATGTATCGAATGCAGCCGGGTCACCATTGAGCAACATCACGCAAGTCCTCGCTCCACTCAAGTAGTTCATGACCGCGCCTGCTGACGCCAACTGCTCCCTAAGCTTCATTACATAAGAAATAATGTCATACTGTGACGGCGCCAATGGGTCACCGCCATGTTCCTTGATATATTTAACGTAGTTCTCCGCTTGCCGACTCTTGTTTCTCCAAGTACTCCAGGTCAGACCTTCCTTCAGGAAATGAACCAGTTTGCAGTGATGATCTCTTGAATAACCTGTGGCAAAGAGGGCAATTATTAGAATTTTTGACACAGATTACATGTAGCACAACATCGTAGTCCACACACGCCGGCCGCACTCCATTCTGGATACCGATTATATGCATGAAACTAGTACATCATCATGATTGACATACACTGGCTACAGTCCGCTCTCGTTAATCATGCACCTGGCCGTCCGCCTTGCTGCCTGGTCGATATGCATCCTACTGAGTGCGTCTGCGAACGGGATATCGACGCCCGACTTGTGGCGTATAACCACCTCAGCACTGTTATGTGCAGCATATAGCCATATCTCTCTGGCACAGGCACAGATGACAGGATCCCTGCCGGTACCGGATGTGAGAGCCTGCTGGGACGCCATGTTATCCGTGCTGATATGTATTGTATACATATGCGGGTGGATCGGGGCCAACTGTCTGAGCGCCACAACAAGATTGAGGGCCTCGAGTTGCGCAATGCTGTAGCCCCTCCTGACAACGT
Organism: Branchipolynoe longqiensis; assembly: GCA_030323885.1. Taxonomy (NCBI): domain Eukaryota; kingdom Metazoa; phylum Annelida; class Polychaeta; order Phyllodocida; family Polynoidae; genus Branchipolynoe; species Branchipolynoe longqiensis. The sequence continues at coordinate 68,193,374 of CM059199.1, read as the reverse complement.
CCTCCGAGTACCGCGCTGCATAGTACTGTGTCGGGGAATGAGCGCCACCGCCTTGTAGAGATGAATCGCACTCTATGACCCACAGAATACGATCCGTCTCAGGCAGCATCACTAGACCATTGGAGCCACTCGCATATCTTGTGAACCATGCCACATCAAGCTTAAGACCAGCCAAAACCGCATGTTTCCCCCTATACGGAGCCAAGCGCAGCGCTGCCAATATCCTGGACATGAACCGCCTCACCGGCCGCACACACTTCTCGACATGCTGGAGGCGGCCGACCAACCTTTGGATATCCTTCCTTGATGCCAGGGGTTTCTCCTTCCATTCCTCACACTCTTCCAGGACCTCATTGAGTTCATCCGCAGGAATTTTGATAGTCATCTCCGTAGTGGAAACATCAAAGCCGAGCCAGACCGCATCCGTCGAGGGCGGAGCGCATTTGTGTCCAGCAAGGTCCAGCCCAAGCTCAGTAGTGATTCCAATAATGTCATTATAAGCCATACTGGCCGCCTCTGCCGTTGCAGCCACCCCGACAAAGTCGTCGAGATAGCACAACGTATGATGACCCCTTGACCTCATGAGGTAAACTACAGCATTTGTGGTGCGTGCACAGGCTAGTGACGACGTCCTGCAGCCAAATGGTGGCGCTATGTCGACGTAGATACTCTCATCCACTTTGATCCCAAGCAAAGGCGTGGAAAGAGGGCACGTCCTAAGCTGGCGATATGCCCTTGCCAGGTCTGCACACCATATCAGAGAGCCACGTCCTGCCCTGGTGACCTCATCTGCCAAGTCTATCATACCCGGGAGTGTGTACACTGCAGGCGAGCCGAGGTACTGGGACTTCCGTATCCCTGCATTGACACTGTCGCCTGGCGGATAACTAAGGTCGACAATGACGCGTCTTTCATCTGTGCCACGCTTCGGTCTCGCCATAAGTGGGCTTATCTGAGTCCACGGGCCAAACGGCGGAGCAGCAAATGGGCCCAGCATCGCCCCATAGCTCAACTCCCTTTCCACATAGTTTCTGATGCAACTCATGCTGTGTGCGTCATTCTTGTGGTTTTCCTTCACTCCATCGGGTGGCCGATCCGAGGTAAAATCCGCCGGCCAACCGAACTCGAGGAAATCAACTAGCTGTTGGTCATGATACCCAGTCAAGAGCCGCTTCCATGCAGCAATGTTGAGGCCTGACGGAACCCGTATCCTGACACTGAGGTAGTTTGGGATAGCGGAGGCCCGTACTATATCGTATATCTTCATATATTCCCCATGACCGGACCAACGCTCAAGCTCCGCATACGGCCAGATGGCATCAAGGGTCGCCCTATATTCCATGGGGTTCAGGGGCGGTTTATAGTCCGCAATCCCCGCCTCATCGAGCACCTCCACAATCTGCTCGATGTCATCCACATCGTGATTATCGGAAGTCATGAAGCAGGCATCAATGTCCGAAACATGATCATCAACCATGCAACTCCACGTAGAGCAAACCGCCCCTGGTGTGCCACTCCCAGTCTCCCGAGCAACCAGACGTCGATTATCACCGCTGCCCTGTCCATTTTCACCGTCACGACCGTCACCATCAACCCCCGTGGTATCTCTGTTGTCGAGCTCATCGTCCATAGCTTGAGGCAGCAGTGTTTCAATGTCAATTGCCTCACTAAGGTCAAAATTTCCGGGAGTGAGATCCCCTCTATTTCCATTCGTCTCACTGCCAACACGTGCGGCGTCAGTAACCACCGCTGCACAATAGGCCGAGCCATCACGGTCAGGCAGACTGGCTCTCCGTAGATCCCACCCGCCAGCACCCAGCACTCCTCCCAAGACCAGCCTTTCGGCCCCATCTGTCTTTATCACACCAGCCAGATGGCTTCCTCTATCCAAGTCGGCCTCCCCGCCCAAACGTCCCTCATGCCCTTCATTTTGACGCTTGTTATCATGCCGGCCCGCAACCACGTCACCTGTACCTCCCGTGCCATGAACATGTGCTTCAAACACAAACTTCATCCTCCTTATATCAGGAACTCCGTCACCTGCTACCTTGTCAATAGTCTGCCGTTTCGGCGAGTCTGTAGAGATCATTCGAGACTCCACCACCTCGCTGACAGCACTATCTTGCGACACAGCAGGAGTTGCCCAGCAGTCCGAATCACCAAGCACACCTGTGTCCCGGTTCTGATCATGAGGTCCACTATCATCCACCGTTGTGAGAGGCAAGCGATCCAGATAGGGCTCCCACATACTGCAAGCACTGAAGCGCCTCTTCCGTGTTCCTGAGGCAAGTAGGGTCAGGCCTAGCGCCGCCTGTGCGATATCATCACCGACCTTGGGTTGTGTCGCCTCACATTGCCCACCAAGGTCGGCCCTTAAAAATCCTGTCTGACTTCCTTGTTTGCTCGCTCGTTGGCACGCTTCTTATTTAAGCACGCTTTCTCGGGATGGCCATTCACTCGCCTATACCTCTGTGCGCACCAAACGCATATGTGGCACTTTCTATCAGACTGTAGCCCATGAGATGCGGCAAAGAAGCACTCACCCCAATTCCAATCATTACACGGCTTCCCATCTGTCTCCCGATTGTACTCCGGCCTGGTGTATTCGGCCGCCTTCGGCTCACTATGCGCCACCTGCACCTGGCCCCCCTCAGCCTTCTTGGCTATCGGCATGGCAGCCTTCACCACCTGCTTTGGCTTCTCCAGACGAGTCCCTATCGCGCAAACATCCCTCTGAACATCCTTAATTGCGTACTTATCACCCCAACCAGCCGGCAGCCTGCCATCACTGATCATAGTAAAAACGGTCTCTGACCACTGGCGGCATGTATGCCAGTCCCAGGTGCAGGCCATCGTTGCGAGCTGATACATGTGCTCACGCAGATTCTCAACCCAGGTACCACTCAGCTTCTTATCCTTGGTCATCCGGCATATTGCGGCGAAATATTCTGCCCACGATGCATCCTCCATAGATATGCGTTCATTCTTATTTCCTCTTATAACATAACGATGGGGGGGCTAAAACATTGTTACCTTTCTTCAGTGATATTGCTGATCCCGCCGCCTCGAGCAGGGTGTTGACCGCCTCCGTCCTTTCATCCTCCCTGTAATCAAACTCCATGGGGCCGTCATAGGCTGTTCTCGCATGACGACGTCTGTCATGACCATCCCAACTGAAGCTGGTGCGGGCTCGCCTGATTGGCGAGACTGTCCGGCCGTTTCCATGTCCATAGTGCCTGGTCCATGGGTCTCCCTGGAATCCACTCTCGGGCTGCGCATCCCGATGATGAGGCGAAACTAGTGCGACACACGGGTCCCGCTGCGAGCTCCTTCCAGCGAGCCGATGGTGCGCACCACCTCCCATCTCCACGTCATCACTGCATGGCGAGCCAGCCCTTCTCGTTGACTTTGGCGTCCTTGATCGCTACCACTGACAGACTCCTTAGCTGCGGATTCCAACGAACGCCGAGCCTGCTGACGTGCCGCTCGCGTCCTCCCGTCTCCAGATGCCACTGTAACCACTGTGGATTTCCGTTGATCCTTAGCTTTTTTGGATGCCGAGCGTGTTGTTGGCGAACGTGGTGACGCACCTCCCGCAGTATGCGCTGATTTCCTGGTGGACGGCATCGTGGTGGCAATTACACGTCGTTAACGTGGATCAACTCTTATCCTGAACGTATCGCCGGCACACAATTGCTTAATGTCCCGTCGCATCAAAGACGTGGCTGACGACGGTTCTCACGCCGCAGGCCGGCAAGTGTCCTGGCTCCCCCGACCAACGTCTCCTGATTCCTCCGAGCACTACCGGGGGCAACGAGGTGCGCCGATCATCCAAAGTACGTGTTGGCGGCTCGCCCTGCGTCAAGCACCGCCGTGACAAAAGTTTCCTGCGTTAACGCTGCTTAACGTCCCGGCATGTCAAAAACGTGGCGGACGGTGGTTCCTACAATGCTGGCCAGCAAGCGTCCTGGCTCCCCCGACCAACGTCTCCTGATTCCCTCAAGCACTACCTGGGTAGCAAGGCGCGCAGCTCACCCGACGTACGTAATGGCGGCTCGCCCTTCGTCAACCACCGCCACCCATATACGCCCTGGGCCAAAGCTGCGTAATATCCGTGACGATGGCGGCTCCTGCGCCGCAGACCGGCACGGCCGTGTGCAGCGAGGCTGGCGTATTGGCAGCTCGAGCAGCTTCAAACGCCGCCACACCGAACGTATCCCTCATGTAATGTCAAAGCCGTGACGACGGCGGTTCCTACGCCGCAGACCGGCAAGTATCCTGGCTCCCCCACACCAAACATCTCCCGTTAAGGCCGTGACTGACGGCGGTTCCTACGCCGCAGGCCGGCAAGTCTCCAGGCTCCCCCACAACCAGTGTCTCCTGCACGTCGTGACTGACGGCGATTCCTCCGGCGAGAGGCCGGCAACGTCTCCTGATTCCTAAGGACCAATTTAAAGTCTGGTCAAAGTCTCCTGGCTCCTCCGGTCGTAATGACAGAACCCACTGCTGCGTCACCTTATATAGCTAATTTGTACCCACAAAGCAGCGCGTCGACAGTTTAAGCACACTGCCTGCTAAGTAATCAGAACCTGAGATCCACGGCGGTGAGGCTAAAGAACAAACCGCTAGCCAGCGACTGAGTTAAATACGTAGTTCTGATGAATTCCGCTAGTCGGCGTCAAAGACGTCCTGGCTATTGGCACGCCTTGTACTGTCTCCGTGATCCTGATTACCCGCAATGCCAAAGCATTACGCATAATGGCCCACGGCCCTCCGACTCACTTCCTTCATATCCTCAGGTCTGGGCCATCCCGCAATCGCAGAGAGCTTCTCCGGGTCCGCCTTAATGCAGAGACCACACGCCGAGACCACACGCCCTAGGTACTGCGTCTCACGCTTAAACAGCCTACACTTTGAAGCCTTGAGCTTCAGCCCATAGGAACGCAAACGATCAAACACTGCCTGCAGCCGATCCTGACATTCGGTTAGTGTCCGACCAAAGACAATGATATCATCCAGATACACCAAACAGATCTTCCACTGAAGACCAGCCAGCATATCCGTCATCATTTTTTCGAACGTGGCTGGCGCATTACACAGCCCAAACGGCATCACGTTCCACTCGAATAAGCCTAAGTGAGTACTAAATGCAGTCTTAGCAATATCCCCCGGATCCATTGCTACCTGATGATATCCAGATTGTAGATCCAGAGTGCAAAACCACTCATTACCCCCTAAACTCTCGAGCGACTCATCAATGCACGGTAATGGGTAAGCATTTTTCCGCGTCACATTATTGAGTTTTTTATAGTCAATGCAAAAACGGATCACACCATCTTTTTTCTTGACTAAATGGACAAGTGAACTCCACGGTGAATCACTACTCTTAATCACTCCACTATCTAGCAGCTTATGCAACTCCGTCTCCAGTGCTTCCTTCTTAGAATGCACGAAACGCCGATGGGGAATCCTAAAAGCAGCAGACTCACCGACATCTATGCCATGCTTCACCACCTCAGTCCAGCCCAACGTCTCACCAGGCACTGCGAAAACTTGAATATTTCTACCCAGAAATTCCACAACCTGTGAGCGATCAGACTCATCAACCACCTCACACCCCATAGCCAAAGGCACAAGATGGGCAGGCAAGCTTCCATCGAGGATCCGAGATACAACAGAAGGCTCCCCGCACTCCTCCATCGTACCAAAAGTAACCGCCTCGGCTACCTCCCCCAATGCAGCAACGCCCACTTCCCCTCTACTACTCACAACACTAGAGGGACAATCCAACTGCGCTGCCCATGCGACACGCAGTTCGGGCCAACCACTGCTCCACTTACCAGGTAACTGCGAACAGCTGACCGTACAACACCGCCCCACGCCAACCCCACCCACTGGGTCAACTGCGCCAACAGCTGACTCAGCGACCCCATTGCCGCGAGCAATGCTTACACCAAATTGTTCAGTCAACTCCACGCTAGCATATTCACAATGAACATTACCAAAGTCCGTAGCTTCACTCAACAACCCGATAGTCATACCCTTCCGCAATCTAACCGCATACCGATTTGGATTAAACAAAGGTACAACCGAGCCAACAGGACTCAACACTAGCGCATTCTGACCTACCAATCCCAGGTCATGCAATTCTGAGACCATCGGTTCAAATAGGCTCTGGTGATCACCGTCGACCCCTACAGCTGATATTTTAACATCACAGCCGGTCATCGGAGCAATGTGAATATCTTGCGCAACAGCAGACACAGTCTGCCTATTGCGACACAATTCACACTGCACCGTGAGTTGATACGGATATTGAAGATATAAGCTGCCCGCCTGACGCAGTTCCCAACCATAATACTCCAAAAATTCCGCACCCAAAATACCATCTTCTTAAATATCGGAAACAGTAGGGGCATAATGAAATATTTTCCCCCCGATTTCCAGAGATAGTATGGCTTGTCCGTACTGCTTGAGTGGCACACCGGTGACAGTGACAGGCTTCACGCTATTATCGAAAAACACCTTATCACCGCCCAACTTATCAAAGAATTTTCGTCCAACACATGTGACCGCAGCCCCACTGTCTATTACAAAATACCCGATAGTCCCTCTAACGCACACTCTCACATACCACCGTTTTCCGTCGAAAGTCCAGAAAGTGGAATCCACGAACAGGCGCTTAACACAAGGGTGAGACAGGTCGCACCCCTGACGCTGCACTATAAATTGCATACAGTCGTCCAAAGGTGCAGGAGCCAAAGCAGAAATGCAATGCGCTATCCGCTCCATGCCATCCCACAATACTGACTCCACTTGGGATAGAATTACCAGGGGCGATCACCGGCGGTCCCGCACTAGCATCAGACTGCACACAGGCTTCCTTGACAGTTAACACCGCATCCGTCTTGGCGGTACCCGGGCTTGCCAATTGGGTTGGGCCTAAGCCAAAACGGTCCAACCCTAGGCGTTTAAATGCAAACTGCACCCGCGGATCCATGAGTGAGCAGACGAAACGCTCGACTATCTTCGTCTCGATCGCACGCTCACTCATCCCCGTATCTCTCGCAGCCTCCCGCCCATCAACCTGCAGCTGCAGACCATATGCACGGTACGATCCATCACGGGCAGTTTGGACGCGCTTCTTCCACTGATACCAGCGCGCCATGGGGTCCACTGGGCAGAACTTATACGATATGATAGGAAGCAACTCCCTCATCGTCGTCAACCCATGGCGCCTCCACGCGTCCACGCAGTCCTGCGCCAGCCCACTCCTCAACAGGGGCAACAGCTGAATGAGAGCTACCCTCTCATCCCACATGTTAGACCACATATCCAATGTAAAATCCCGCCACCAGGTATTCCACTCTTCTTTACTTAGAAGGCGCCGGCAAATGCGGCGAGCTACCCGTGGAAGCCGGGCCCGCACTATGCAGAGGATACTGCGTCTCGTGGCTATCTAACCGCGTAGACTCAGTAACCCTCGCACAACTATCCCCAAGCCCTAAATCGCGTTGAAATGCCAGTTTCTCAGCCTGAAAAGCTGTGCGCTCACCTGCAAGGATCTCCAGAGCAGAATCAAGGCCAGACCTTTCGACAGCTAGCAATTGTTCACACCTCTGATTTTCACCCTGCAACTGAACATTCAGCGCCTCACGCATGGATAAATCCTCCATCTGTCTCATGAAAGCAGCCTCCTGCTCCTCGACCAAAACCCGGTTAGAATCCACCTCCTCTGTGGCGATGCGACATGCCGCATTTAGATCTGCTAAATCGCGCGCGAAAGATGCGGCATTGGAGACTCTCAAATCATCCAACGCTTGTCTCTCCTCCGCCATCCGGTCACATTGGACCCGCTTCCAAGCTCGCAGACGGCGAATACGCATCGATTCTTGATGCTCCATCTCCACCTCCGACTGCGACCCAGAAAACGTACGACCCGTAACCAAATCATGCTCTAACGTAAACGTCAACGAGTCATCAGCTACGAGCCCTGCCTCCAAAGCCGGGGAAACCTGCCTACGACAGGGAAATTGGGGATCACCGTGCCCAGCTCCCATCCCCACAGAACGGACAGCTGAACTCCCCCACAGCGAATACTCCAGCGGCACTTCTCGCACAGGACCCCCACGTACGCCCAGACCTAAAACATCACGATACACGATTGAACTGCCACCCTCATGTACACCCTCCCCCGAATCAGTATTAATCGACAGAGACCGTATAGCATCAAGAGCGAAGCCCACCTTCACAGCACTCCCCGTAATGCCCTCTACAGTATCTTTATCAACTGCGAGAACATTCTGCATTACATCTGAAGCCACGGCATCCTTCAACCCTGTGACACTACCCGAACGAGTACCCAACTGCGTGTCAACCCCCCCGCCCCGCACTGACACTGGTGTAAACATCGGCGCAATCCCAGGCGGCGGATTGGCACTCAGCTGCGCTAACTGCGTCCAATAGCTATCAGACCCCGTAATGCCTAGAGCACCCCTAGGTGACACCACCGGCGCTGCCGCGAGAGTGGCAACGCTCCCCCGACCTACCGACACCTGGCGGCGTTCTCCTATGACGCCAGCACCTTTTTTAGGAATGAACTTATCAACACAAACATCCCCAACAGGTGAATAGTGAGCGTGGTGCAGTGTACTCACCACAGAAGCGTCCACGCTCACCGGCGGTCCCACCACGTCGGGACGCCCTGTGCCATCAGTTTGGTACTGGCGCCCACTGTGCAGTTGACCTGCCGTCGCCCCTTCCATAATAAAATATTACGAAGAGACCTTACCTTCGGAGTCCATGGCCCAGGTCCAATACTCATCCCTTACGCAGAAGGTGAGCTGGCTCACGGCACCAATGTAATGGCCCACGGCCCTCCGACTCACAGTCACACACGGAAGAACACCAAGATTCAATTCAGTGTACGCTTCACCCTTGGTTTATTGAACCATCTGCTCTCCGCGGCATCAGTAGTTGTCTGACCCACCCCTTGACTCGCCAGATCCCACATCGACTCTATAGGTGTGTGTGGGGGGGGGGGTCAGCCACACGCAGTAGAGGTCAGCCCAGTTGGGGTCTGACCAGTGGTTACCCGTGCCGCCACCTGGCGCAGTGCGTAGGTACTGCGCTGGTGTACGGCGTAGTCTCCGCTGCTACCGCGTGATAGTAGAGCTCATGTTCAGACTACTACGCTATCATATTCACTCACTAAAGGACAAACTGTAGAAAAATATATGAGAGAATAAGAACTGTCATGCATATATGTGATATCAAAATGTGCATGGTATACATGTACATATAATTAAAGTGCATATTTCTTTCACATATGACATGCAAAGCTATTAAGGAGGCAATTTAAAAAAAAAATATGTGTATTGATGCTGTATTTAAACTGTCCATGGCATGTAAGCCCGGGTAACCAGGCTTGTTTTCAATGCTGGCCAGCTGTAGTGTTGGTGATGTCTTACCAAGCAGTAACTGCTGATAAGTTATTTGATTGTCTGCATTTCAGTAGCAGATAGATCTGTTGGTACGTTTAGTAGACTATGTTATTTTTTTTGGGCCCTCTTGGCATTGAATGTTTGTTCTATTCTTATTACTATGTTAGTTGTTTTCTTAAGGTTCTATGTTAGTGTTTTGGGGTTTTCGTGGGAAGAGTTTTCCGCTTTTTCTACTTAATTCTATACTAGCCTATTTTATTTACATGTCCATAGGCCTGTACGTAATAGGTGGTTGAGGTATGTTTGTTTGAATTTGATTTAATTTATATTGTTGTTGGATATGTTATCTGGCTTTTATATTTCCGGTTATTCCACCCTGGGCTGTCCAGTTGGCGGGCCGTGACATATCTGCAGTCCAGTTGGGGTTCCCAGTTTTTATTTTGCACAGATATTTTTTGTACGTTTTTAGGTCAGGGATTTGTCTTTCTTTCACCGTTTGCGCATTCCATGCCTTGGCGGCCATTTCCAGTGTGCTCCTTTCATGGGCTTTGATCTGGCTTCTGACATGGTTAATAGAATCTGACTTCTGACATGGTTAATAGAATCTGGCTTCTGACATGGTTAACAGAATCTTTCAGCAAGGTATATATGGTCTTCTCCGATTGACTATTAAAATATTCCCACCCAAAGAGGGGCAATGATTGAAATGAAGCCTCACAAAGTTACCTTGAAAGGAAGCCTCGCAAAGTTACCTTGAAAGGAAGCCTCGCAGAGTGACCTTGGAAGTAAACCTCTCAAGGTGACCTTGAGAGTGGGGGGCGCTGCAAAATCCAAGCATCGCCTCAGGTCTCGCCGGAACTGGATGCGATCCCCGCTGATCGGAAGCACCGCTCAGCTCACACTGCAGCGCAGGGGACGCGCCGAAACCTAGTGACCCAGTCATAATGCTGCATCCGGTTGGCGCCCCTGAAGCCACAGTTGGTGCCCCTGAAGCCACATTTGGCGCCCCTGAACCCATAGTTGGTGCCCCTGAAGCCACATTTGGACCCCATGAAGCCACAATTGACCGCCCTGAAGCCACAGTTGGCACCCCTGAAGCCAGCGACCTGCTACTTGGTGACCCGCGGTTATGTCATGGAAGCCCCGACTCCTTATCACTTATCAGCGGGTTCCATACCAAACAGTGTTCAGTGTAAGGCAGACTGCCAAGGGCCTCAAGTAAAGCATTATTGGTGCGGGTGTGCTGCAGTGAGGTCAAGGTCGAGTGATTAATGAATAGCGGGGAGCTGCAGCCACCTCGGGCACAGTGAGCAGCACCCGCTACCCACACCTGTCTGCTGGTCGCATCACATGGGGTGTACGGTCGTTTGCGTGATCGGAAAGAAGTGAACAATGCATGCTACAAGCTCTCATTGCGCAATCTGAAGGAGTGCGCTGAGAAAGAGCAGTGCCACAGCAGCTCGACCATGTGCACTTGTCTCCGCCCGCAGCACGCGTCAGCTCCTGGGGAGGAGGGGTGGCACGAGCCACCTGGTGCAGGGGTCATGCATGTTGTTTGCGCATGCCACCTGGTGCTGGGGTCATGAATGTTGTTTGCGCGTGCCACCTGGTAGAGGGGTCATGCATGTTTGTGCGTGCCACCTGGTGCACTAACTTTGGCCTTCACGCATCAGCGCGCCTTGTCCGCGTCAGGTGTAAAATGGCCACGTTCCACTCTGCGCACCAAGCTGCAGTTTGACATGCGCATGCGCAGGAGGGAGAGGCCTGGCTCAACGAGGTGAGGGTGGCTGCGAGTGCGTGAAGTGGGAATGACAGTTCATCTCGAGGTGAATCTTCAAGCCCTTACCAGTCCATGTCGGAAGACGCTAAGTACACAAACCCTCAATTACAATTCCCACATACAGCATCACAGCAAAGGTTACCGGGAGAGGAAAAACACGATTCACGTCCATGGCCTATATATGCCACGGATCTACCCTCTGACCCAAATCTTCTTTATTAACCTTTGACCTATTTATTAGATAGCCTATGACCTTTGACCTAAGGTTCCGTTCATTGCCGTCATGGTTGTGTCCGTAACGTGTTGGGGCAGTACGTAGATACTCACACACTGATCATAGTACTAGATATCATATATATATATATACAGTTAGCTCCCCCCCATTCTCAACAAATCCCAGTGAACATTGCCTACTAGTAATATTTGGATAGCCACACGTGTTAATATTTGAATGTGCACACTCATACATAACACACGGTGAAATGTTAGCATTCAATGTGGCTAAAACGACTCGATGAACTGTCCCATATCCTCCATCCGCAAACCTGCTTGTCTTGTGTACATGACTTCTGTTTGTTGCTTGCTTAGAAATAGTTGTTGATGTTTAACAGTTCATAGTGAGGTTGGTAATTCTAGATGATCAGACAAACTGTAACAATGACTGTCCCTTTTGTACACCTAACATATCTACTGTTTGGAATAGTGCTACAAGTCAGTAGATGTGTAGATAGATCACTTTCAGAACAGCTTCCCTTTTCTTATTAATTAATTATTGTATCACAGCAATGTATATATGCAGTGGGTAATTGTTTAAATGTAACTTGGTATCACAATTTGACAGCGATAATCAATCTATGAATGAGCAAAAAGCTACATTGATCTCAGAAAATTATCCAAAAATAAAATGTTTTCTTTGTTTTTGGTGATCATTTGATGATATACAACTATGTTCATGATGTTACAACACGTAGATGTAGTACAGCATTTCCCAGGGTGACAAGAACAATGTATTATATAATCATGATTCCACGATAATGATGTCCATATTCCTATTTTATAAAAAGAGAACACCAAAGTGGAAAGGTTTCTCCACTACACCAGAACCGCACATAAGTCTATCAAAGACAAAACACAAATTTATGTGTATACTAATGGAATACACTTAGAGTAAATGGAATTATACCCTCGTTGTCAAAGGGAGGTGCTGTATTGATTGGTTTACTTGATCCACAATACACTCTTTATGAATTGTCAGGTCCTTTTAAATAACATTACTTGAATTGGTTAATTTGCATATGGGCTACAACACTCGGTTATTATAATTCTTTTTCAGACTTATCAATTTGTACGCAACATCACATGACCTAAAGATGACCATTCTGATCATGTCTCTTTCGACTCATGGTCGACTATTGAGGGTGCAGAGTACTCTGGGGTCTGAGTTCATGCAGTCATGAGCATTCAAACAGATTGCACTGTGTTCCTCTCATGTGGTGTGTGAGACTTGTCAGAAATTCACACAGAGTGACACGACTGCATGAGAATCACTGGAGGGAGTTCACTAAGAATTTCTCTGGGGTGGAGTGGTTCGAGTGTCTGAATTTTTCTAGGTCGAATTCCTAATCTGAAGATCGCTTGTTCGATTCCCCATGCCATCACCTCTGCCAATTTGGATTGCCACTGCTGTGTATGACTTACAGCCCCATCAAAGGCTGGTTGCTCTCATACCATGTCTATGGTGGGAGGTTGAAAATCTCTTGGTCGATAAAAGTGTAGGCTTGGACTTTCTATTGACCAACTGTTTAATGGTGAAAACAAGTCTATTCAGACTTATCCATGAGAGGGAACATAAATCTTAAAGAAATTATTTGTTGGGTAGTCTGTGCTAGTGCTTGCTTATGCACTGATGGTTTGAGTGCAACAAGCATCAGCCAGGCAGTGACTGTTGGTACAAGCTACTGGTTGGATGCACCATAACCAATCAGTCAAAGTTTCAGAAAGACACAGGTTACACAGCGGAGGACTGAGACGATCACCATGGTTACCATGGTTACTGACACATTGACCTTGCACACGTAACCACCTTCGCCTGTGCTGAGGACCAGTGGCATTGAACCACAGGAACACAGCAGGCAGAGGGTTATGGGAACCTCATGGACACAGCATGCAGAGGGTTATGGGAACCACAATAACACAGCAGGCAGATGGTTATGGGAACCACATGGACAGAGCAGGCAGAGGGTTATGCGAACCACAGGAACAAAGCAGGCCGAGGGTTATGGGAACCACAGGAACACAGCAGTCAGATTGTTATGGGCACCACATGGACACAGCAGGCAGAGGGTTATGGGAACTACAGGAACACAGCAGGCAGATTGTTAGGGGAACCACATGGACACAGCAGGCAGATGTTTATGGGAACTCAGGAACACAGCAGTCTGAGAGTTATGGGAACCACTGGTACACAGCAGGCAGAGGGTTATGGGAACCACAGGAACACAGCAGGCAGATGGTTATGGGAACCACATGGACACAGCCTGCAGAGGGTTTTAGGGGACCACAGGGACACTGCAGGCAGAGGGTTATGGGAATCACAGGGCCACAGCAGATATAGGGTTAACAGACAGATAAGGATATCCCCAGCATTCACACATGTATGGCCTAGTTCACAGGTGGGTGGGGGATTGGACGTAATGATTGTGCTGTCAATCAGCCAAGTGTGGAGCTCTACAACCAATAGGAGGATAGCCAAGCAGGACACCATCGCAAAACTAGTGAGTATTAAAGGATTCTCTACCAGGATGCTGTTGTAAAGTCTTGATCATTAATATGTTCCTATTACATGAATAATGTCAATAATATACATCTCCAGTACAAAGATCATTAATATGTTTCCTCAACATGAATAATGTCAATGAAATAACTCTTCAGTACAAAAGATCATTAATATGTTTCCACAACATGAATAATGTTAATGATATATCTAGTATCAAAAGATCATTAATACGTCTCCTCAACATGAATAATGTTAATGATAAATATATCTCCAGTATCAAAAGATCATCAATATGTCCCTATAACACAATTAATACCAATGATAGTCTTAGCTAAATAATATTTGATAATATATGTAATGTTCCATCATATGGCAATACCAATGGAACAAATTAACAGTGTAATACATGATAACGTTCATCAATTATGCCATGAATTTTCAATGAATCTTTCATGCAACATTCAACATCCCATATGTACATGATTTTTCAAATGAATATCCTTTATAGACAACCCTATGTCTAGGTTAATTTCAATATGAAATACATCTCATGACAAATAATGTTACTAATGTACCTGATGAATTTCAATGAATACATCTCCATGCAATATATGATAACATTCAATCATACTCATGCACTATAAATGAACCATTTATCAACCTCTGACTATGACATTTAATGATAATTATGATAACATTCTACATTATATTATTTAGTTTCAAATGAATTTATTATGAACCATGCAATATTTAATCTATCATAAGTCAATGAATTTCAATGAATAACTGTTAACACATGCACCATTTAACACCTCATCTGTCAATGACTTTCAAATGAATAAATATGAACACATGCACACTCAACATTTATACAGATTTACAAATGAATAAATAGTCAAGCTCACTTATGTCCATGATATTTTCAAATATGAATGACATCTGACGACAATGATGTTAATTATGTCTTTTATGCATTTTAATAATTAGTTCATGACAACCTCTATCTACGATATTTCATGACAATGATGATAATATTCATATTCAGCTCATTTTTGATCGACAAATCCAAAATTATCAGATTTTACCGTCGAAAGTATACTATGTGTTTTGATCTTACTCTTGCAAAAGAACTTAGGTGTATCCCATCCCTATGGAACAACATCGGCTAGTGTCATAACCTATGACCACATGAGAAGATGTAACATCATGAGTTTATCCCAACCCTCTGGACCCAAAAGACTTCATTCCATCCCTATGGAACAAGAAGTGGACCACGTCGTGTCTCAGGACAAGAAAGACTTGATTCCATCTCCATGGAACAAGAAGTGGACAACGTCGTGTCTTATGACAAGAAAGACTTGATTCCATCCCCATGGAACAAGAAGTCGACAACATTGTGTCTTATGACAAGAAAGAAGGTTGTACTACCATATGCAGTAAATTGGATGACATTACTACAGCCCATCCCAAGAGACAACACTCTCATCTCCCCCATGAGCTAGATTTATTCCCCTGGACAAAAATAAGTAAGAGTAGTCCCATGACCATATGTATCAATTAGGGCGCCATTATTATAGCCCACTACGGTGTCATCTCACACCAGAAGATGTGGAATGCCACTGCATTACAATAGGAAGAAGAAGATAATACCCCTGTATCATCCCGAAAAGAGTCTTCCCTGTAACTATAATTCCCTGCAGAGTTCAACAGTCAACGTTATTGTATGATCAAACACAAGTTTTATGTGGCCTATTCCACCAGGTAAGTTTCATTCATTTGAATCAGTTTGAAATACAATTTAAACGTTTAAGGAAACTCTCAGTCAAACCTCAAAGAATTTTAGTTGTTAGTCATCTCTTGTATCATTTTATATCATCAATAGCAAAACATTTTATGCAGTGTAATATAGTCTAATGTCTATACAATCTTGGCAATATTAATTAATATGATATATTGCAAAAAGTTGCTTATGATCTCAAAAGATATACATGTTAATTTACTCTTCAGCCCTGCTGAGTTACAGTCACACTTCCTCAAGTTAAAGAAACATATCAAAAACTATATTTAACTCTTCAGTCCTACTGATTTCAAAATAACAAATGAACGTAAATGCAGCTATCTATACTATAATGGAGTTACAGAGTAATCAGTTCATGCCATTTTTAGTGATCAGAAAGTCATTCCCCAATAGTTCATAATTGTTGTCTTACTACCATCAGCTACTCCCATTTCTCTGTGCAGCCTGCTGGAAATCAATTACACTTCCTCAAGCTAGATATGTGAATCATCATACATAATGATAATCATAGGTCCAACTATGCCTAGTATTCCTCTAGATAATTCAATAAGTACATGATAAAAAATATTAATCATATTTTTAAGATCAACTGTGCCCAGTAAAAAAATAAATATATTGATCATTTTGTCAAAAACAAATGTTCTTTTTTTTTTTTTTTTTGTAAATATAGTTTATTCATTGAATAAAGTCTTTTGTCAGCGCCGTGGCACTGGTCTTCCAGCCATGTGACAATACAGTTATTTACAATATATGCAGCTAGCCCAAATCAGCTGAAATAACAATATCAAACATTCAAAGACTTACATATGGTATAGTTTGACAATTCACATACAAAAATAGCAGTTATATGTTGTATTCCTACACACTTGATACATACATGTGTATTGATTAGACCTTTACATTACGGAGTGGTTAGGTGCATAGTTTTCCTTCATAGGTTGGTATGCCTACTATGTTGTGAATTGCAAAACTATCATGTTGTTGGAGTTAACATTTTGAGATGGAGTGAGTGTTAGTAGAATGGTTTGTTTATTCTGTTAGATAGAGTGTGGTTACCTTATAGGGTTATGCCTAAAAGGTTAATACCTCAGGTATGTTTTTTGACTACATGAAGTAATTTGAGTAAGTAGGTTGTTAGTAATGATGGGATGAACAATGCTTGGAGGATTGTATGTTTCAGTCATTTAGTAGTCTAGTACAGACTTTATTAGTGTTCATGTTTGTACAAAGACCCTATAATACCAAGACATCTCACTCAGCCTGTACTGTGTAATCAAAATGATCAAACCAACCACTTGGTGCGCTGGCTGTTCCCCCGGCTAAACAGATGCTATAACATATGCACAAATGTACATATGAATGTGAAAGCTGTGTGACGATGGCGACGAGGACGACGATGATGTGTGCCTGTTCACAGCAATCCCATATTGATGTGTATTCACGCTTACCCGCCTCATGCATGATATAACCGTATGTGTTTACATGTGAAACACCAACCAGCAGCTGGGTTGATCAAACCCACCACAAGGTGGCACCGCAAAATTTACATCACATGGGAGAGATAGGGTGTGAGCCATCCCAGTACCATAGGGCCCCCGGTCTATAGCAATACTTCCAGACTGATACACCTTTCCAAATTTGCTGGGCAAATAATTTGTACGGTGGATAACTTGGTTTGTTGGCAGCAGGCAAAGGAGCGCGTGGGGTGGTGGGAGTTTAGCAATGTTTCTGATACTGTAAAAATATCAAGTCCTGACCATGGCAGGTCCATTCTTAGTTGTTCAATTTTTAGGGTTAGACTACATACATTAACATGTCCTATTTTAAAGCCTGGCAGACCCTTCAGGTCGTTCAGAGGAAGCCTGGCCAGTACTTGCCCCCAGTTGTGGTCCCAACGCGCTCAAACCTAAGAACCATTGTCTCCCCAGTAAATATTATTACTGCCCTGTCTGTTGCCAGCACAAGATTAGTTATGAAAGTTAAAGTTGTTATCCCACCCGCAATGGAATAAAGTAATAATGTCATATCGATGACTATTTTCCAAGTAATTGACTGTTGCATAGAGTGACTATAAGCTATATTGGTAGATGGGGGTGAGTTAATGATTTGGAGATCCGTTGCTGGAGTGTCCGTAGATATCAAGGCTGTCTGTCTCATGGGTTAGGAGATGTAATATTATCTGATCGGTTTGTGATTGTGTAGCATGCTCGCAAGGATTAGCAACCAAACATCACCCACAATAGTTGTAAGGATGATATCACGCATCGTTAGGTAGTGCAGTGTAGAGTCATTATAAGTATCAACACGCTGCTAAAAGTACCAGCATGCCTTTTTTTTTTTCTTTTTTTCTAAAACTACAATATGCAGCATGACACTAAGTGCATCACCCACATCCCTGCAATTCACATGGTCAACAGTGATAGGTGCCATGTCATACAAAATATCAGGAGTCATGCAGATACTATTTATAACCTTTCAGCATCATGCCAAGCCACTGCAATTGATGTGTTCTAGGATATATACTTCTGTCAATGTAGTTGACAACATTGACAAAGCAATGATAACTGATTTAATTTTGTGTGTTGATTAACCACAGGTCACACATAATGACAATATTTGTGCGCACACTCACTATTGTCAACATAGTCAATACTGAAACCCAGCACTTTGCATGATCCGGATGAACATTAATCAATTCCAGAAACTCAAAACCAACGGACCATGCAACCTTAAACAATTACAAAGCAACACAAAAAATGACAATTAATTACTCCTTTGTGTGGCAATCGATCACAGGTCACACAGACAATAGTACCAAAAATAATGACAATTGATCACACTGTTGCGCAGTGATCAACCCCAGGTCACACATGACAACCCCATTTGGATACATTTTAGTCAGCTTTGAGACCTAGCATTTTATGTGATCCATATGAGCATCAATCAATACGAGGATAATAAAACTAATGGGTATGGGTTACATTTTCGGCTGTAGGTTGGAAAGCATGCTTCAAATCTGAGGTGTTTGAAGATCATATAAAAAAATATATATATCAGTTCAACTCATAGCTTCAGATCTGATCATCTTGCTCTTGTAAAGTTAACATAATATATTTATATAAAAAATTGTGAAATCCCTATCATTATTTTAGCTGACCCAACGAACAGTCGCTTTTGTAAAAATAATTTCGTTCATTCAATACCCTAGGCATTTCTGTTGCCTCACCAGGTATCTTCTCCACTTGATAAGTAGTAGAAAGCAAATCATGTCTCGCTCAGCAAACAATAGGAAAAAATAGGAAGAATCTTGCAGATCACTCGATCAGAATGAAAAAGATCTTCACGTCAGACATTACTTAAAATCTCCTGACGTTCAACTAACGTTTTTGCTTAGCGGAATATTTTTGAACGTTTTAATATAGAATAGAACTTCCACAAGAGTACCTATACGTTCAATCTCACAATTGAAATTAATCCAACGATCCGTCCTGTACATGGGGTCAGAAAATCATTATTACCAACAGTTACTTCCCTTCATTGTATAGTAACTCAGTTACTCCAATTTCACTGAAGATCAGCCTGGAACATATGGATCAGAAAGTAATTTAAATCACATTGTAGTTTACAAGTATCAACTTTCTGTTTAGGTTTTTCATCCATATGAATCACAATCAAGAACATTATCTAGTTTTATTTTTAAACAAATAATTATTTTTATAATATATATCACATTATTAAGTAATATGAACATATACAATAAATTTCTTATTAGAAAATAAAAAATGTTTTAAAAAGTTAATTTAAATGTCTTATTTCATAATGTTACATCCATTTATTTGTATTGTAATGCACATAATAACATAGAATAGATACTTTAAATATCTTAACTAAGTTAGTTCATGCTTCTAAGTATCATAGTTATCCAGTTATGCACAAATTAGCACAAAAACATAAGACCTGGACTTTACCAAGTTCCAGTCAATGACGAAATACTTCCACGTAACCCCGTCAACCACCACAAAGATTAGTGACATTTTTAGACAAATCGATCATGTTAATCATGTTATGTCTAATTACGCTTCACGCCCCAGTGAATTATCTGTAACTACTGCTTCATACTCGCCAAATAAATTAGTTTTTATCGCTTCACGCGTGTCACTGTCGACACCCGATAAGACATTGACTCTCGGCTCGCACCTTAGATCTCTTATCGTCCTTACCGTATACTCGCGAAAAGTTTACACTTGTCGAATAGAATCTCTCTATCGACCTTACGCAGCCGTCCTTTCTCCCACTCGAGAGGTACAGGTTCGATGAATTACCTATGTTCATGGTAGAATAGATTTTTAGCTTGCGAGAATTTAATAGAATCAATACGGTAATGCAAAGTCAATGTGCTATTTTAGGCGTTTTTAGATCTTTCACGCCCAATGAATAATGATTTTTGTACTAAGAAAAGTTAATGCAAATCCAATGGTGTGTCCTAAATTGAAGTAAATTCTTTGGTTATTTGCCATTAATCCGCTTAACTTGTGTCAATTCTTACAATTGCTTAGTCTACCTCTTCAAGAAGTCTTAGCGAAAATGCTATGGTATTACTTCATGCGAACATAACATTTCAGTCATTAGTGCAACAACATTTTTTTTTTTACATTTTTTTTATTGAGGCTGTATTTATTCTGTCCATAGCTTGTTTTCAATGCTGGCCAGCTGTAGTGTTGGTGTTGTCTTACCAAACAGTAGCTGCTGATAAGTTATTTGATTGTCTGCATTTCAGTAGCAGATAGATAGTCTGTTGGTATGTTTAGTAGTCTATGTTAGTTTTTTTTGGGGCCCTCTTGGCATTGTATTTTTGTTCTATTCTTATTCTATTCTTATTACTATGTTAGTTGTTTTCTTAAGGTTCTATGTTAGTGTTTTGGGGTTTTCTTGGGAAGAGTTTTCCGCTTTTTTTCTACTTAATTCTATACTAGCCTATTTTATTTACATGTCCATAGGCCTGTACATAATGGTGGTTGAGTTAAAGTCACAATAGAGTTGTGTGATTTATATTGTTGTTGGATATGTTATCTGGCTTTTATATTTCCGGTTATCCCGCCCTGGGCTGTCCAGTTGGTGGGCCGTGACTTATCACATGCCCCCTTGTGGTGCAGTTCAGTTGGGGTTCCCAGTTTTTATTTTGCACAGATATTTTTTGTATGTTTTTAGGTCAGGGATTTGTCTTTCTTTCACCGTTTGCGCATTTCCAGTGTGCTCCTTTCATGGGCTTTGATCTGGCTTCTGGTCTGTCTTGGTAGTGGTGCCTTGCTTGCTCTGGTGTCCCTTAGTGGTTGGGTTAGACGCTTAATGTCTTGGCTATATCCATATCCTAATGTTTTTAGGTGGATTATTCTTCTGTTTTCTAGTAGCTTTACTTTAGTTCTTTTGTGTAGGTCATAAGTGGGGTGTAGTTTGTATACTTTCAGGCAGATTTGTAGGGCCCTATATTGTAATATCTGCAATTTTTGTATTAGCTCTTTTTTAGCACCCATGTAAATTACATCCCCATAGTCAAAGTAGGGGAGTACCATGCCTTTGAAGATTTTTATTGAGATCTCTTGTGTCATATAGTTTCTTAGATTAGCAAATAGCCATAGTTTGTGGTTTACTTTTTGTATGATTTTTGTTACACACAGATTGTAGTTTAGCTGGCTATCTAGTTCTAGGCCTAGGTATTTGTAGTGATTTACACTTTCCAGTATTTGGTTTCCTAGTGTACATTGTAGGTTTCTTCCTGTGATTGCTGTATGTGAGAAGAGTACAGTTTTAGATGTATTTGCATTGATGCTTATTGTATTGGATTCACACCAGCCGTCCAGCTTTAGCAGGAGTTTGTTCAGTTTGCTTGCTATCTCCTCTACTGTGCTTCCTTCTGCATATACGACAGTGTCATCTGCATATAGCTGGATACATTCTGTCTTCAGCCATTTTTCTAGGTCGTTTATGTATAGTATAAATAGTAGTGGTCCCAGGACTGATCCTTGGGGTACACCACAGGTGACAGTTTGTTGGTCTGAGAGTGTACCATTTACTTTAGTTTTTTGCTGTCTGTTGTTTAGGTAGCTTTTTATCCAGTTTATTGATTTGGATTTAATGCCCATGTTGTTTAATTTTCTTATTAATATGCTGTGGTCTACAGTGTCAAAGGCTTTGTTGAAGTCGCTGAAGGCTGCTGCAACTAATTTCTTCTGGTTCAATGATGCCAGCACATTACTTGTTAGGTTTGCTATTGTTTTTGATGTGGAGTGTAGTTTTCTGAAACCTCCTTGCCTCTTGTTTAGTATATTGTTTTTTTCCCCGTCAAGCCCCATCGGCGTTCTGCCATTGGGCTTGACGGGGTATCGGCGCACCGACCTGAAGGCTAAACTGTGGGACTATCAGGCCCTGTCAATGGGGAAGAGTGTGGCCCATCTGCAGGGCTGGTTCAAGTCGCTCAGAGATGCCAACACCAGAATGCACAAAAGGAAAAGCGGTGATGGTGCGCCCGTCCTGAGCGAGAGGGACGACTGGGTGTTGGTGAAATTCGCGTTGCTCAGTGCTGTGGTGAAGCATCGGCCTGACCCCTGTCGAACTGTAAGTATAATAAATTATAAGCCATATTGCTAATTGCCATCATGTGTATTGAAATTCTGGTAGAAAGTGTAAAACAGAGTGTAAAATTGTCAGATGTAATGGCATGAGGATAGATGTGAACTCTACTATAATACATAGCAAGTTGTCAATCGAATGGTGAATGGTGATATATAAAATGCAAACGCATATGAGGGATATGCGGTTTTGGTAAGCTATTATTACTTAGGTATAGAAAGTGTATAGTAAACTAGTAGAGAGGAGGAGTGTCAGTTCTTAAATAGTCTTTGGAGGAGTCACCTCACATACCCCCTCCCCCCATGGTGTTATTTATGGATCACTGGCCACCACAAGGTACTGTACCCAGCATGAGAGGGCCTTGGATACAACACATTGAACTGTGATTGTTGGATCAACCCATGTGATGACTGCCGTCTTTGATTGTAGAAACCTATATAAGATAATCAAGCAAAGAGTGTGACTCTGCTACTTTCACTATTTACCTTCTTTCCTTAATTACCTGTAGTGCTTTATCTTAGCTTGTCCACACCATTCACACCACCACCCAGCCACTTTACAAGACCGTGGGAATTGCTTATCTGGACATAATCCACCTGAACCGGCTAATTAAGCTCCCCCCCACACACCCATCCCTTTGTTGTACATAGGTGGCTTTGATGATATTAATATGATGGCTGTGCACCTCATAGCTACATATTGGGTTGATTAGGTTTTAATTTTAAAATATCAATTAACCACCAGGTGTGAATGTAATCATGGATCGCCGTTCTGCCATCAGGCTTTTTATTGGTTTCATTCTCTCCCATTCCACCAAGTGTCCCTATATTAGTACCCGTGTTTGTAATAGCATTTGTCACAAATACTTTTTATTCATTTCAATAATTCTGTTTTGTGATTTGTGTTGTACAGGTCTTCCCCAATACACTGACATCTGATGGTGATCTGGGGACGAGGAGCCCGTGACCCCGCGATGTCCAGCTGCCCGAAAAAGACCCCAGCAGGACAGCACCCTCCTGGCTACCCTGGAGGACAGGATGGCCCGCTCTGGCAAACTGCTGGAACTACTTCAGCCCCAGGCAACTACCCAGATGATGATTGAGGCGGCCTTTGGCAACTTTGTCCGCAACACCCTCACCACCATGACGAAGCCCCAGGCGACTAAGGCCCATATGGGCATATGCCGTTTCCTGAGGGAGGCGCTGGACGACGATGCAGATAGTCCAGTCGTTTCATCGGACGTGCCCCCCTCCTGGCCATCCACATCATCCCTCCACTCCTCACCCAGTGAGCAGTACCAACCGCCGCCTCACCAGTGGTGACATCAAGCATCCCCAGCATCACCATGGGCATCACAAACCACCGAATACGTCAACCAATACATGATGCAGCCGTTGCTGCATCCCGCCCCGGTGACCCAACATCAGCTGATGGCAGCACCACAAGGCAACCCACCGAGCCATGTACTGCCACCTCCCATGCCGCCACAGCTGTATGGAGCGCAGGTTATATGGCTGCAGGGAAATTGTGCATAGTGATTGTCACCCTCCATCAATGTAACTTAAAGCTGGATACTCCCATGCCATCGTATAGTTTGTGTAACTAAACATTTATGAACGTTTCACGTCACACAGCTTATTGCCAGAGTAACCACTTAGTAAACAACCATCGGACTGCCGAAGTTTAATGATTAAAACAATTTCCCCATTTTAATATAGACAACACAAACAAGGATATCAATAGGCCCACCCAACATTATCCTAAATATATACAGTGTTAACATCAAGTACGATATTAATATATATAATGAAGGGTATTCTTTAGTATTATGTGTGGTCTACTGTAATGTATGGGGCTGATAGGTGCACAATCGCTAACAAATTTTACCAACGTTTAGCACCATTTTAGATGTTGACTTATCTAATGTTGATGAAAATATCATCCACCAAGGAACGCACATACAAAGAAGTTGCCCAAAAAAATAAAAATAACAAAAGTTTGTGTCCCACGATACAGACAAAGAAACTGATATACCATACATTGTTGGAACGGACGGTGAATGGCAGCAGAGGGACAGGAAGACCAACAACATCATGGTTTAGAAATATTTAAGCGTGGACAGGTTTGATTTATTCACTGTTTCAGAACACCGCACCTTCGGGACAAGTGATGAACCATTCCATCGAACCCGTCCCTTGCAGAGGGAACTATTAATTGATTGAAATGGATATGGCTGGTAGAAAATAATTTATCCTACCAAGTGAGTTGAATGAATTCACATGTAACCTCCCCAGTCTATATATTATATGACATGCAAAACATACATCACATGGACCCGGTAACAATAAAAACCAAACAAGTTAACTAGGGTGCGGTATCAACAGATATTTGTACCTCTTATTACAGTATCTCCAATTATCCATTCTTCTTGGTAACACATTGCTGAGTACATTTTATGTAAAAATGGCACAAAGTACAGTACAATAACATGAGAGTCCAAATAAATAACTATATCATAGTGTTCTGCCATGCCACCGCACCCGCAGGGGAGTTAGTCCAATCCTTTATTAGATTGCGCTGCTCCTTTCCTGCCCTCAATCCAGTGTTCATGGTCCGTAGGGGATCTTGCAAATCAGGGGGGTTCTCACCATCCCTCCATTGTCCGGGGATCACGGTGTGGTCATCAACGTCCTCCACGTCCAGCTGCTGGTTCTGCAGGGCCGGATAGTGCATCCTCATCATGTTTTTGTTTTTTTTGGTAAAGTATTTATTCATCTGAACATGACATTTGTCAGCGCCGGGGCACTGGTCTTCCGGCCATCTTACTATTAGAATAAGTTTGATCAGTGCTGTATTAGTTACAGCACCGATCCTGTAGAATTAAGGGAGTGGCTCCTGCTGTATAATGTACAGCAATAGTCACTGTAGTTCATGCAAAAATGAGGAGCAGCACCGAGTAGAAGGTGTATACTCGGGGCAACTCAAATAATTGTTGTGGGTTACATTTTTTCTCTTATAAAACAAGTTAAGTTCAGAGTTTACAAGACATTTTGTCTGTCTCATATAATGTTCGATGTGTTTAAACAGATTGATAGTTGTGTAGGATGTTCGGTGTGTTGATGGTTTGTTCATGATGGTTAAGGGTGGTGGCAGGGGAGGGGGGCCCATTGGGGTGGGTGGTATGGGGGAAAAACCCACCGGAGAGCAAGCGAGGATCCGGGGTGGCAGCAGCTCAGGGCTTTGCTAGTAATTACTGCAGTAGTCATTTAAGGGCCTGAATAACCAGGTGGGCTCTATATGCATTTTTGAAGGCAAGTATTATTTGTGTTTCTCTGACTCTGATAGGGAGGTCATTCCACATGACACTACCTTTGTAGATTGGTGCTCCGATATATTTATTTGTTGAAGGGTGTGGTACATTGAGCAGAGTGGAGGCTCCTCTTCTTGTTATTCTATTTGTGTGGTCAATGAATTTTTCGTCTTTTGCTCGTTTGTGCATTAGTGCCATCAGGTGTAGGTCCCTTCGTTCTGAGAGAGTATCCAATTTTGCTTTCTTGTGCAGTTCAGCCACACTGAGTGTCTTGCCTTGGTAAACTGTTCTCAGTGCTCGGTTCTGAATTCTTTGCAGTTTGATCTTTTGTTGTTTTGTTAAGAGCTCATATATTTTTTTTTACTAAATGTATTTTATTCAGCGAATAATGTCTTTTGTCAGCGCCAGAGCACTGGTCTTCCGGCCGTTAATTACAATTTGTTGGTACATAAATGACAATATTAGTTGCAATAATAACCACATGAAAAACCTGTTCGATAATAGAAGCATAATATAAATTGACTATTTGTCGTAATAGTAACTGCATGCAATTCCAGTTCAACATATGTATTATGCACTTGGTGAGCATGCATCAATAAATGTACAAGATGACTCTATAATTGTGTTTAAACACTTCTTTCTTCCTTTGTTTTCTCTCTTCTCTTTTCAAAAAGATATAACATATCTACAATACACATATATATATACTATATTGCAAATATGCAAATCAGTGGATCCAATCACCAATACCAAATGCGGAAACCTGGCCATTTAAATTTTTTTTATTTTTTATCCCATCACGAGTGTTCCGTTCTGTGTGGCCTAATGATGGGATCGCGGTCTGAGATTGCAGTGGGGACTTACATCATACAGGTTTTATGTCAATTTAAAGGAAAATTTTAGGTAATAGGTTTTGAAAGAAGGTGTAATAGGGGTGAGGTAAGGGCGGGAAGGGGATCAGCGTGCAGGGCTGTGTAGTGCATTTGAGAACATTTATATATATATGTATGTACAAGGGTCAGGGCAAGGAAGGCCTTTAGAATACCTATAACCGTGTCAGGGTCTGACAGGCCGGTTGTATTTTCATAAAGTTTTTAAATTCAAGGAGACTTTTGGACTGTCTTGTCCTCACTGGAAGTTTATTCCACAATGTGCCACCTCTGTAAATCGGTGCTTTAGTTAGTTTGTTTGTTAGTGGCATGGGTGTTTTTAGTAGTGTAGCACCGCTCTGTCTGGTTACTCTGTTTGTATGGTCAACATATTGTTCATCATTGGATCTTTTATACATGAGACTGAGGAGATGTGTGTCCCTCCTTTGGCTAAGGTAGCTGACTTGTGCTTTAGCATGCATTTCCTTTACAGACAGCGTTTTTCCTCTGTAGACAGTTCTAAGTGCCCTGTTTTGAATCCTCTGTAATTTGTTTTCTTGTTGTTTTGTCAGCAGTCCATATATTAAATCATTGTAGTCAATTATTGGAAGAATAGTGGCTTTATATAGTAACAGGGCTGTATTCTCGCTCATGTAGTACCTAATTTTTCTGAAAGTTGTCATTTTTATGGCTATCATTTGAGTAAGTCTTGAGAGTTGTCGATTACCATTTAGTGTAGAATCGAGTGTGGTCCCTAAATATTTGTATGATTCTACCTCATTCAATACTGCATCACCCAAATGTATATGATGTCATTGTA